>JAIUZE010003274.1:0-65323 GCA_022085475.1 Heliosperma pusillum | reverse complement strand
AAAATAGGGTACATTTGCGGGTGTTACAGATGTGATAAAAATAAGTATTGTTGCAGAGTGAAGTGATTAAAATAAGATAAATTATGGGTATTGTGGGGTATTGTTGTGCGGTGAGGTAATTAAAATAAATATAAAAATTTACTAAATAAGAAAAGAGGGAAGGTATTGTAATAGATGAAAAATGAAAGAAGGAATGTTATTTAGAATAGAAGGGAGTACAATAGAATTTTACAGGCCAAACATACAATTTTATTAGAAAATGAATTTTACAAAAATTTGCCCAAACAACCAAAAAGTTTCTAAAAAACAGTTTTTGAATAAACTCCTTTTAAAAATCTCTTTGACATAAGTAAGGCCAAACAACACACATTGTTACTCAGTTGTCAACCTTAGACATTTTTAATCTTTTACTATCTCGATATCTTTTTACGGGGAGTCTTTGGTTACACTTTTAAAAAGCTAGAAAATGTTAATTAATAGCACAAATTAGACAACTCTGATGGATCATCATATCTATACTACAATTTCTCACATTTTGATTTTGTTTTCCTATACCCACACACCCACACACCCACACACCCACCCACCCACCCACCCACCCACCCACCCACACACACCCACACACCCCCACCCACCCACCCCCCCACACACCCCCACCCACCCACACACACCCACACACACACACACACACACACACACACACACACACACACACACCCACCCACCCACCCACCCACCCACACACACACACACACACACACACACACCCACACACACACACACACACACACACACACACACAAGTCAACCATACAATATTATATCATCATTACGCATCAGTAGTCGTTTAACAAAACAATATACTCATAATTTCACGTCAACGTGTGACACTATCACTTTCAAAGCACAAATCTCTCAGACACCGTACTTAGCACAAATCTCTCAGTCACCGTCCTTAATTCGTAGTTGGCACAAATCTCCCAGTCACCGTTCCCAATTCACAAAGGTTTGATGATATTTACGGCGTATGGCGAGTAGTTCATGAGTAGGTTTGATGATGTTGGTGATGATGTATTATGATGATGACTTGCTTTGTTTGGGTTTCGGGCGATCATTAGACTTGTTTAGTTTTTGGGCTTTTAGACTTGATATTCTAGTTTGAGTTTAGGCTGTTTGCACATTGTTGTACTAGTTGGTTGGATTTGTATTTGATTTTGAGATTTTTAAACTTTATTACTTCCGCTTTTACCTTTATGTTATTTAAATCTTCTTGAGACATTAATTTGGTACATCCTACCGCGAGAAACCGAGGTGTAACACTCCCCCACATTCCGAAAGTCTTGCTTTAAGGCTTCGGGCGTGGCAGGGTCATACAGTAAGCATCACAATAATGTAGAATTTGATTTACTGACATATGAATAAGTGAATAACAATAGGATGACAATCCCATTTGTGCTTGGGTGCACTTGCTGATATGATGAGTCATTACTAAACGATCACATCCCTCTTTCTTGCCTAACATCTCACAAATCCTTATAAATATTTTGATTTTCCCTCTCTATTCCTCTCATCTCATTGTTCCTCAAGACTTCGTCGGAGATCCTTCCCGCCCCTAACCACACACCAAACCCCATAAATCCATCATAAATGGCGGCTACGACGAGTTTCACACCACCATGATCGACGCCGCCGTTGGGGCTTCCAAGAACCCAAAAATTATTGCATTATGTTCGAATCTCAAATTCAGATTTACAATATAAACGACCTTTTCAGAAACTACCACCGCTATAGTATTCTCCGACCTCATACCCCATAAAATGGTGGTTGTCAACATAGTAGTAAGTGCGACGACATGATTGCTAGTGTGGCTGTTGTGAATAAGAGTTAAAATGATGGTCAGGCGATTTTGCTGGTGGTATGATAAAAGTGTGGTGTTGTTGTTGCAACAGGTGATGAGGTTGGTTTTGGTGTTTGGTAACTGATTGGTGATGAAGGGCCAGATGAGTTAAAAGAGCTGAAGTGATGGAGTAAATCATCAATTGATTTGTTTTATCGGAAACTACCACCACTATAGACCTCATACCCCTAAGATGGTGGTTGTCAACATAGTGGCCAGTGCGATGACAGAATTTCTAGTGTGGTTGTCGTGGATAAGAGTTAAAGTGATGGTTTGGTGGTGGTATGGAAAGAGTGTGGTGTTGGCGTTGGTAATGGCGTGGTGGTTGATGGGGGTGGTTTTGGTGTTTGGTAACTGGTTGGTGATGGAGGAATGGAGGATCGAATGAGTTGAAAGTACATCATTAATTAATTTGTTAAATTGATTTAGAATTTCTTTTTTATTTCTTAATGTGTGACCTATTAAACATGTAACTAGTTAATAAGGGTAGTATGAGACGATGACACGCATAATTTGATTTATCCCCCTTATATTAAAAGAATAAGTTTATCCATTAATTTTCCCTCCAAAATGTACACACACTAAATAAGGAAACAAAATAATATCTCATTATGATATAATATTTTCATTAATGCATAATTTTTCCATTAAATTGATTGTTTTTATTAGACTAAAACTATAGTTTTTTCATTAAAATGATATAAACGACCATCGTTTCATTAAACTATAAACTATACGTACAAAACTAGAGTTATTTCTACCCTCACCAAAATGAGTAAAATTAGGACAACTCTATCCTTATAACATACCTATATTTACAAAAATTGTCATTCTTATAACATACCTCACCTAATTTATATACTACCTCTCTCATTCTTTTCTTCCCATACTACCCTCACCAAAATCAATTTTCTTAAAACTTGTGCAAAAGGGTGTGGGTAGTTTGGATTGGATTGGAGGGATTATTTAAATAACAAATTTACAATTAAAAATTAAAATAATATCAAAGATAAAACTCTAGAAATACCGTGCATTGCACGGGAGCTATACTAGTTCTAGATTAAATGAATAAGAATTACTATAAGAATATCACCTATTAGTTAGATTATTCTTATTAAATAACCCAAAAACAATAATAATTAGTCACTCATATTCTATCATTTCTTCCCTATTTCTTTTTTGGGTAAGTCGGGTTTTCTTCCCTCTTTTCTTGTTTGATTGTGGGGTTGTGTATTTTGTGTAACCAAATTCATTTGTGTGTGGGATAGTATGTTTTACCTGGTCCAAATATATATATTTTCTTAATTTTTGTGCAAAAAGAAGAAAACGGAGTTTATTTTCGAAGTACGTTTTTTACTTATTTTAATACTTTTTACACCCAATTTTCCATTTGCTACCCTTTACAAAAAAATACATCAAACCTAATTCTCCATATCTTCTCTCTACCTTCTCTCTAACCTTCGTCAAATTATTCCATAAAAAAAATTCAAGTATGAACGATTATTCAAATGACGAACAAGTAATTAATACGTTAATCTAATATTAATATAATTTACTAGTTTTTATCTTTTAATGTCTTTATTGCTTTTTAATTAGGGTATATATTATGTAATTAAGGGTTTAAATTTCTTTTGATAATGTGTTGGGTGAAGGGGTTGAGATAGCGGTGGCCGGAGTAGTAGAGGACGGCGAAGGGGTGTCCGGTGTAGTGGTGGCGGCCGTTTTAGTAGGGGCTGTTGTAGGGGACGGCGTTAGGGGAGATGAAGGGGTGGCAGTATATAGTGCAGGTGTTGCCGGCGTTGAGTCGGTCGGCGTAGGGGCAGGCGTCCAGTGAAGAGGCGGTCGAAATGTAGTACAAGTTTGATTATTTTTTGTTTAGTACAATGAATTCCAATTCATTTGTTTAGTACAATGTACTGTATTCGTATTCCAATTCATTTATTTACAATGTACTGTATTCCAATTCCTTTGTTTAGTACAAGTTTGTTTATTTTTGTCAATGTACTGTAATTATTTTTGTCAATATAATGTATTCTAATTCATTTTTTTTTATATTTTAATTCTTTTCTTTAGTACATGTTTAAAACATAATTTAATTTTTTTTTCTGGTAAGATGACGTAGAGTTCGAAGAATTTCCTTCAACAATTTTAGATAATGATGAATGAAAGTTCGGTTATTAGATTAGAGAGAAAAAAATTAGAAAGAGATTACAGAGGGAAAATGATATTAGAAATGAAATAGGTATAATTGTCAATAGTGTACTAAGATGAATAAAATGTGTACTGCCAAAATCAGGATCCAAAGAAAATGGGAAGAAATGAGTGAATAGTTAAAACCTAAATACTCCATCCTATTCAATCTATTCTTCTCCTTTCATTTTGACTCTTAGATTAAGGAAATGAATTTTAACAACACAAAACACACTAGCCCACACACAAACCACACAAAACACACTACCCACATCCAAAAAAAGAAATATGGAAAAAAACCTAAATAACCAAAAAAGGAAATAAGGAAAAATACCATGAATAGAAGGAGTATTACTTAATGTTATTGGACAAAACAAACTTACTACGTACTCTGTAGGGGTGAGCAAAACCGTATATCCGATACGGTTTTCAAAACCGTATCGGATATCCGGTTTTAAAAATCTCAATTTTGAGTATCCTTATCCGATACGGATTTTCCGTATATCCGGAAACCGTATATCCGTTTTTTTCGTATATCCGGTATCCGGTTTTTCATTTAATTATGTAAAATTTTATGTCTTATTTTTTTTTTTTTTTTTGTGATTTTATGATTTTTCTTAATAAGTTAAAAGAGTATCACATATTATAAGAAGAAATAACTTAAAAATGTATAAAAGTTATAAGATTGAGTCACGGATATACTCGACGTTTAGTGGTTTTATGATTTTATTTTTATCTTTTATATTAAAAATAGGAACCGTATCGGAAACCGTATATCCGGTTTCAAATTTTGCCGATACGTATCCGATACGGTTTTTTATAGACCGTATCGTATATACGGAAATTCGTATCGGATATACGGAAATCCGTATAATTAAAACCGTATATCGTATCAAATACGTATAATAAAACCGTATCGTATATTTTTGCTCACCCCTACTACTCTGTAATTTATTTCCTCATTTTTTCACTTCTTTTCGAAAAATCGATGTACCTTTCGTTCCTAATAGAATCTGAGCCTCATAAACACTCAGGTTTTCCATGATTTTTCTTAGTATGTGGGCCCTCCTCGGTAAAACCAACGTGCTCATTTTCATGTAAATCTTTCCAACTTCTTCAATGGCTTCTCTTAATATATATACACACAATTTTCACAACTTCATTTTCTAAGTTATAGACTTATAGGCAATCGATTCATCTGAGTCTTCATTAATCACGGTTTTTGAAAACTGGGTTCATTTCCTTTTGCAATTTCCTGAGCTGCTTAGTCGTGATTTAGCTGTTTTAAGCTGAAAAGTTTCGTTGAGGCATTTCATCGAACACCTTGATGGCATCACTAAATTCGTGTTATTTCACAATTGAGACGAAGATGGAGAGCCTCGTCCTTAATTATAACTCATTTGGGTCTCGGAGTTTAGCTTATCAACGGAAAAAGCCTGTGAATTTTGGTGGGTTCTTGAAATTTTTGGACCAGAATAGTGATAAATGCCATAAATTTTCTTTGTGCGGCCCGAGACCGGTGAATGGGTATCGAAAAGGAGGCGGGTTGTTTAGGATAAATTGTGGGAAGGCAAATGCAAGTGATTCTAATGAAGGCGAAAACAGTAACGACACTGAAGATGCCATCCAAGCAACACTTGAGAAGAGTAAAAAGGTTCTTGCTATGCAAAAACAGTTGCTTCAGCAGGTACAATTCTGATTGTTTTCTCAATTCGTTGTGGAAATTGTTTATGTTCTCTTGTGTGTTCTGTCCACAGTTGCGTAGATCTTTTTGTAATGGTTGCCAATTAAGCTAACAATAAATGTTGCTGAAGACGGTCACATTTCGTCTTTTGCTGAAGACGGGGTACATGTGACCCATTTTAGACGAAATGTTACCAGCACCATTTTCTCCGTTAGAATGTTTTGGCATTTGGTTATATATCTTTCTATGGCTCCTGAAGTTCCTTTGTCTGCATTAGTCTATGATTTTCATTTCTAAAATTCCGATTATTTCTTAATATATGCAAAAGAATATCAAGGAGGGTTTGTGTTTCCATCCCCTACTCTCTAAAGCCACAGGTTGGACATCTCTACGTGGGCACTAGGCTCATTTGCGAACAAGTGTTTTTCATAGTGCTGTTTTGGTAAAGGTGTGCCTAGGCTAAGCCATGGGAAGAAGCTTATCCGCATTCTCAATTGTCCTAATAGAGTAATAGCAAATCTAGGAGAAGGAAAACCCGGGCAACCATGACCAATCCGACAACGGGAATATGACAATGGGAATTTATGACGTAGCAGATACTCGGGAAGAATTATGTAAAAGGGGTACCTTCTGGCATAGTGAGAGATATGCTTGTCTTTCATAATAGTTTTGCTTCTTGTATGTGCGTAATTTCTTTCGCTTCTTGATCCATGGATGTTGACGATCTATACATCATTACATCCATGCCTCATCTCCACATTCTTTTTTATTTGGCTTTGACCGTAGTAAACTCAAACAACAACATTAGACCCTTAATCCCAAAATGATTTGGGTTTGGCCGATATGAACTGTCATTTGAAACCGTCAATGATCGATTGCATACATAAAATATAAAGAGAGACTAATAAACTCTCTTAGGCCCCGTTCTTTTGGGCTGAATTTTGCTGAACTTTTCTGAACTGAACTTATTGGAGCTGAACTGAACTGAACTTATAGGAGCTGAACTGAACTTATAGGAGCTGAACTGAACTGAACTTATAGGAGCTGAACTTTTCTAAACTTAATTTTACTTAATTGAATAGAACTTATAAAATTTAAACTTTAATAAACTGAACTTTATTATTATTATTATCTTTTGGAAAGGCTGCCATACAAAAAAAAATATACTCTAAAACATAAGGTAAGATAATAACATTATTCCGATTTATATACATTGGTTTGTTCATACAGATTACTACATTTACATTACGATAAAAAAAATAGATCACATATTACATCGTTTTCTAACTATCTATTTCTATATCATCATCTTCTTCATCTTCACTATCACTCGAAACAACGAATCCATTGCCTCGCCAAATGTTTTTTACTATCTTGTTTCGTACCTTGAACATGGCATTTTTCCGCTTATCATCAAACATGCCCGAATCTGCTGTTCTTTGAATATTCACGTCATGTTGTATAATAGGTATTCCAAGAGTACGCATCCTTATAAAATTATGGAGTGTGAATGTAGAAACAATAATAGACATTTGATATTTTTGTGACATTTGAGGCATATTTTTTAACACCTTCAACCTTTTTTTCAATTTTCAATTGACCAAATGCCATTTCAAATTTCATTCTCAACGATGAATGTCGATAGTTGAAATACTCTACAATTCCTTCGGGCGGTCTCAATGATAATGTATGTATCCAATAATTAATGTCAAATGTTTTTATATCGATTTTCATAAATAATATATATTACGTATAACTTTTCTAAACTTAATTTGTAAGAATTGAACTTTTCTGAACTGAAGTTATAAGAGCTACTGAACTGAACTTATAGGAGCTGAACTGAACTGAACTTATGGGAGCTGAACTGAACTGAACTTATAGGAGCTGAACAGAACATATAGGAACTGAACTGAACTTATAGAAGCTGAGCTGAATTTAAAGAGGGTGACTTTAAGTCCAAAAGAACAGGGCCTAAACTGGACAAAAATAACCCGAATTCAACTGATTAAAATGCTGCAAGGGATGGTTTTAGGCCATAGCTTTGGACAATTCATTGTGACGGTCCTTTGTGCTAGGACAATTGCATTGCTCGGCAACATCCGTGCTGACTGCAAAAGCCATTTCTGCTGTGCAAGGAAAGGAATGATGGCTTTAAAAATTTTCATTTGCTTCTATCTTCATGTTTTGCTCGGGTTAGGGGTAACTGGGAAGGGAATGGGGGTGGGCGGTCAATGTTTTTGGGAGTATATTGCATTAATGTTCTTACAAGTGCTACCCCTCCATTCCATTGATGTTGTCACCGTTTTACTTTTGGTGGTTAAATGATGCCGACTTTGACCGTCAGAGCATGTAATAGTTACCATTTGAAAATAGAATATTTGAAAATAGTTGCTTTAATGAATCAAACATGACAAAATTTACATTGCGACTCTGCATGTATTTCAAAAGATAATGGTCAAAGTTGACATCAGTTGACCGGCAAAGTCCAATGGGGATGATTATCTTGGGATGGAGTTAATACTTCATATCCCTAGGCAAAATTGTTTGTATGGACGTTGAATTGAATACCCCAGAATTTGAGTTTCTGATGATGGCAAGTAGTGTGGCTACCACTATTATGTTTCCTTTTCTTATGATATAAATTATGACATAGTTTGCATCGGTTTTAACTATTAAGCGAGTATGAATGTTGCCTTCTCTTTGCAGATAGCTGAAAGGAGGAAGTTAGTTTCATCCATTAAAAGTAGTATGATCAATTCTGAAGAAGAGCCCTCTAGTAATGATCGTGATGGTTCTGCTTCAAAGGCTGACCTTGAGACCAACTATGAAGCAGGTGGTTCTAGAGTGCAAGATAGTAAAACTGCTTCTGGAAAAAATAATGATCCACTTTCTATCAATGTTACTGGACAACAATCCCTGCCGTTTCCATTGAATTCACTAGAAGGGAAGCAGTACCCGGTTAAAGCTCCACCAAAAGCTCTCAACTTAGGCTCTTCTGAGCAAAAAGAAGGGAGAATCAGGGTAACAGAAAAGGCATCTACTCAGTCTGATGGAAGTTTAGGTAAAGGTGAAAGAGAATCGATTGAGAGCTTGTCTGGGGAAAAAGTTTCCTTTAGTGCCAACACATCTAGTAAAATGGAAGAGATGCGTAAGGCACCTTCTTTTTTGTCAGAGACCTATAAATCTTCTAGTTCTAAAGCTGAAAAGACTCAAGAAATGGTTGAACCAGCCTACTATAAGGAACTGGCCGACGTATTTGCTAAGCCCTCGGGTGAAGATTCCAATCCACCTCCTCTTGCAGGGTCAAATGTGATGAATGTCATCTTGGTAGCTGCTGAATGCGCTCCTTGGGTTAAAACGGGTATTTATGTACAACTCTCTTCTATAATTTTTTGCCTTGAGTATCTCCATTTTATAGTTTAGGGTATCCATGAAATAAATGTTGGTCTTGTAGTTTCCAGTCAATGACACAAATTATGAAAATTTCAAATTAAAATAGATCTATTATGGTGGTTGTTACCCACAATGATGTGTTATTGTTGTGTTAGAGAATTGTTGCAGAATTGAGAATTTAACATCATAGATGTTTAAATTTCACTGGCAGTTTCACTGGCTCTTGTATACCAGTTTAGGCTTTCCTCGGCTGTTTGTGACCCCCCTATTCGACAGGCGAGAACTGAGAAGTATTAGAATTATGTTCGCCAATCGGCATCTGATCTTGAGTATGGATATGCTCTTTCATGCAATGAAAAACACGTTAATCTAGATAATAAACTTGCTTAATACGGAGTATGTTTTATCATCGGTGTTGCTCATGGTTTAGCATTGTTCGCTTTTATTGTTTTACAAGTTATTGATTTAAATTTCTAACTACTGGACAGATCTTCAAAATTGGTAGGCATATTCTGCATTTGGTAAACTACTGTAATTTATATCTCATACATGACAACAAAAGTATTGACAGTCATAATCAAACAATTTCCCCAATTTCCCTCTTTTAAACATGCTAGTTTATTCTATGTTTAATTGCAACTTATGTTCTTTGTAACAAAGATTATCTAACAAACTTTATTATTGGAATAGTAATAATGACAATTATAAACTTCAATATTGTATTTTCTTGTCCCAGAAACAGTTTTTGCTCCCCTCTGTATTCATCAATGTCATATGTGTCATTGAAATTGCTTTTGAATTAATAGTTTCCTCTTATCTAAATGGAATAGTCACTTTTATGATTTTCTTTAGGGGGGCTTGGAGATGTTGCTGGTGCTTTACCAAAGGCTTTGGCTCGACGTGGACATCGTGTAATGGTAAGATAAATAAATATTCTTGGAAGTTTTGCACCAATTAGGTTCTGCGTATATGTCCCTGCAAGTGTCCCTTAAGCTTAGGGAGAAATTTTATTCAGTTATCGGGCTAGAGTGTTTTAGCTGTGACCCTTTGCTGGTCTTTTGTGGAGATTTATTGTAGTAGTCTTGTTCCTTCTTCCCATCAGTTTCTTGATGGTCATATCAATCAAAAGACATTAACCTGCATCTATATGAACACAATATCTATGAAGATCTGCGTTTTTTCCTTTGATTTGCATATTGAGTATTTGTGTTTGAAATTTTTTAATGGATCTATTCTAGGTTGTAGTACCTCGCTATAGTGACTATCATGAACCCCAAGATGCAGGAGTGAGAAAAAGATATAAAGTGGATGGCCAGGTAAGGACTAGAACCTTTATATGTACCTTATTTTGCCTTTGTAGCTTTTCCTTTTGAACTATCTGTTTGTTCTATGATTTTTAAGTGTTCACGAGTTGTATGTTTTGCAGGATATTGAAGTGGGTTACTATCAAACATATATTGATGGTGTAGACTTCGTATTTATAGACGCACCTGTGTTTCGCCATCTCGGGGGTAATATTTATGGTGGAAGTCGACGGGTAATTATCTTCTTTCTGACTGTGTGTTTGAGGTATCTATGCTCTCTTTTTTCGGACTGGTTCAAACATTTGAACCTTAAAATCACTGGCTTTTCACCAATGTACAATTTGATCATTTAACATGATCTCCCTCAAATTTCGGGCCTTTTGTTTTTTCCTATTGTGATCACTTAATTCAGCTTACCCATAAAGCTTCTCGGAATTGTAACTAAGATGTTCACTGTTCAGCTAGAAGCTGTTCTTTCAGGCACAAGTTCTAGTTTAGTCTTACATTTGTTGAAGGATGTCAAATATAAGAATGAGTTGCACCTTGAGCTTTGCTGCTTACCCACAATGAAGCCAATGATCGGCAGTCTGCCTATCAAATTCGTTTTCTATCTCGGCTAAATGAAGTGGGTAACATGTGGTTCTCCTTTTCACTGAATCAAAAGGGGAGCCATTTACACCTTACTACCTTAGTGGTGATTGCAAACGTAGTTGTAATTGAGGGTATTAGAATAATCGGAGATCAAGGAATCCTCTCTATATATAAAAGCCAAAAGCATTTACTACATCCTTTTGAAGCCACATCTTCAATCCAACTTTTAAATTTTATCTCCACCTTTAATTTGTGTGCGAAAGTGGCAATTTACCCTCTTCACTTTGTTCAATGGTAAAATTAGGCCCCTTAAGTTTTGACGGTAGCAATCAAGTCCTATTTCTATATTTCACTAAAATCTCAACAAAAAATCATTTTATATTAATTTATACACAATTAATTATTCATCAAAAGAATAAATTTACATCCATCTATAATAAATAAAATTAAATATGATAAAGTTTCATGAACTATTCTTACATTTATAATAAATGATTGTAAATTTTTACAAATACTCGCTTTTAACATTATATATTGTATAAAAGTTATAAGGTTATAAAAACTTAATTTTATATTTGATTAATTGATTATAAAATGAATTTTGGTAAAATATTCATGAATAATCAAACAATAGTGTTTAATTTTACTTTCGACTTAAGTTTTCAGGCTTGATTGCTACAAGTGAAATTTAAGGGGCCTAATTTCACTATTAGGCAAAGTTAAGGGGGTTAATTGCCTAATACTTACGAGTACAAGTAACAAATTTCCGCTACTATTAAGATCATTTTATTCATAATCCCGATTCGATCCTGCTATTCTACTATTAAGATCATTTTTATCAAGAATAGGAGGGAGTATATAATAGGAATTCTGAATATATATCTTTTCATGCAAATTGTTCAAGATTAGAGCTTCTGCATCATCAACTTGTTTTTACTTGAAGCCACCAATGCATCTCAAAGTACTTCCATTCCCATCCATACCCTTCTCATGCTCCTTAATATGTCCACTGGATGTAAATGAGAATGCATAGGAGCAGGCCGAGCAGGCATCGCTGGAATGTGTTCAGCTTGTTGAATTTAACATAGGTTGCTCAAAAGCTCATCTCAGCCAATAACCATAACTTGCATGAGTAAATGTTATTTTTTTCGTTGATGTTTTGAATTTTATTATAGTTACCATTGTGCAGGATATTCTGAAACGAATGGCTCTGTTCTGCAAGGCTGCAATAGAGGTATGATGTCGAGAGCCTTAGTTGTGCATTCCTTTCCAACTGTTTTCTATTTGGCTTTGATGAAAGATGCATAGCTGGTAAATAAATGCTAGGAGAAGGAGACACTCACATTCCAACTGTTTCTTTGATATTTCTACAAAGAAGCTTGTGATAATTGTACGAGTGGCATTATCATTCGAAGCAGTATAGTAAATTTGGTGTTCTACACTTTTGTGCCCTTGATTTAGATATTTAGTCTAAAGGATTTTATTACCAGTTGATGGGACTGAATGACCGAACCTGAATAACATTTTGTAGATCTTATTTAACCCTATCTATATATGATCCACTCTGACCTGAAAATGACCTGAAAACTAAATTGACTCGATCTGACCTGTTGTTGGCCCAAATATTCCTCAATTTGAAACTTCCGTACCCGAAAGTGGGTTTAATTATTTGTCCGTATATCATATTCAAAAGTATTTCTAAGTTTATACAAATGATAAAAACCTTAATAACATGACTTGACTCGGACTTCAATGGCCCGACTTATAAACCACTGGCCGAAAATGGGCCTATTTGAACTAACCCATGCCCAAAATGGTACTACTATAGTAAGTAGTAACACGTGTTGAATAGCTCAAATCCAAAATGATCTGTTCCAACTCGGCTGGACCTGAAATGAATGATATATTTGAAATGAGCCGACTCATATCTGATACGAATATTTGATACGAATATCCCATTTTCCATGTCTAAAGCAAAGCTATGAAGTTGAGGCATATTATATGTTCTATCAAAGACCTGTGTAAATTTTGCCAAATGACTAAAAATGGTAAAGATGCACAGACCTTACCACTGAATGGTTGCACAGTAGAAAGACTTTTTAGTTGAATAAAACCTTGCTTAAACCAGCCGAATGATATCAGGTTCAATGGCATGTTCCTTGTGGAGGTGTGTGCTACGGAGATGGAAATTTGGTTTTTATTGCAAATGATTGGCATACTGCTCTTTTGCCAGTATATCTGAAAGCATACTATCGTGACAACGGGATTATGACATTCGCACGTTCAGTTCTAGTTATCCACAACATTGCACACCAGGTATCATGTCTACGTTTTCATCATACACTTGTTATGTTATCTTCAATTTTTGTGGTGTTTGGTTGATTGATAAAATAGAATTGACCTAACATCAGATTCTCTTTATTACATATAAACTTTTTTATTTTTTTTCGAAATATTTTTTTATCAAGGGTCATCGGTACCCCGCAATTTGCAGAAGCCGTTGAGATTAGTTTGAGGCATTGGGGTAATGTTGTTGTTTTCACTCATTCAACACACAATCATCGGAAACACCTTTATCCAAGTATCATTTGCTTTGTTGTGAAGTTGTGAACATTCCCCCGTGTCCTTTCGCATATTACACCATACATGAAGATGGTTTCACAAATGGAAGTCATAAGATTTATACTCCCCTAGTCTCACATATTTGTATTTCGTATTCCTTTTTGGTCAATTTCCCCAAATTTCCATGTTTCCTATTTTGATAAGTGTTTTAATTTATTTCAACTGTTAAAAAGACTGTTTTTCCCTCATTCTCTAGCAACTTCTAACCATCTGCTGGTTGATCCTCACATTATTGTGGTCTAGGCTACCGGTTACGAAACCTCTAATTCTCTTGTGCTTGCATAAAAAACCGACCCAAAAGCAAACATAAGCCTTGGATATTTGAATTGGGTTTACAAGAAATTTTACCCACAATAGATCAATTAATTAATTACCCTCCAGGGCCGTGGTCCACCAGATGATTTCTCCTGTGTAGATCTGCCACCGCACTACATTGATCACTTCAAAATGTACGACCCAGTTGGCGGGGACCACTGCAATATCTTCGCGGCAGGTCTTAAGGCTGCTGATCGTATAGTGACTGTTAGCCATGGGTATGCTTGGGAGCTGAAAACTCAGGAGGGTGGTTGGGGTCTTCATTGGATCATTAACGAGAATGACTGGAAACTGAGAGGTATAGTCAACGGCATCGACAATAAAGAATGGAGCCCACAGTTTGATGTCCATCTAACTTCCGATGGCTACACAAACTTTTCACTCGACACACTTAAACTCGGCAAAGCTCAGTGTAAGACAGCCTTACAGAGGGAGCTCGGTTTACCAGTTCGAGATGATATTCCTTTAATTGGTTTCATTGGCAGGCTGGACCCGCAGAAAGGGGTGGATCTCATAGCTGAAGCAATCCCTTGGTTGATGGACCAAGATGTCCAGCTTGTCATGTTGGGTACAGGGAGGCCTGACCTGGAACAGATGCTTCAACAGTTTGAAGCCCAACATCATGACCGAATACGGGGATGGGTTGGATTTTCTGTGGAGATGTCCCACAGAATAACCGCTGGAGCAGATATTCTGCTCATGCCATCCAGATTTGAACCATGTGGCTTAAACCAGCTCTATGCAATGAGGTATGGTACCATTCCAGTGGTCCATGCTGTCGGTGGGCTAAGGGACACTGTTCAACCTTTTGACCCATATAACAATACGGGTTTGGGGTGGACATTCGATCGGGCAGAGGCAAACCGGCTGATAGATGCATTAAGAAACTGCTTTTTGACATACCGTGACTATAAAGAGAGTTGGGAAGGTCTTCAAAGACGAGGGATGAGTCAAGACCTCAGTTGGGATCATGCCGCTCAGCTGTATGAGGAAGTTCTTGTTGCCGCGAAATATCAGTGGTGAAGGTTATGGCGTTCTAAGTGACTCTACCTGGGCGGAGCTTCATGTCTGAGAACTAAGAAGTAATGCTGTGGAGGTTGATGCTTGTGATTGCTGAGGAACTCATTGTGGTTTTCCTTCTATATCCAGTATCCACCCCTTAGTTTGATCTCTGAGACACAATAAAATGATCAAGAGCATTCAACTGGTTTAACCAATCTGCTCGGTGAAAAATGGTCTGTACATTTGCTGTAATAAATAGATATATCAATCAATCAATCAATATTATTTATATATATCGATCAATCAATACTATATATATATATATATATATATATATATATAGGGTCAGGATCCGGTGAGAACCACTAACATAATGAGAACCATGAGAACCATCACTAAATCTCCACCAAATCTTGTTTCGAAAGTTTTATTGGATCATTTACCATTAATTTAGTTTATTCAAGCAAAATACTAGCAGTAACTAAACAAAATTTATTGATTATATTAAAAAAATATGTACTTAATGTACATAAATTCAATTTGTACACTAAAATTACTCTAAATGCGTGAAAACGAGCACTATGTGCA
Source organism: Heliosperma pusillum (assembly GCA_022085475.1). Classification (NCBI taxonomy): domain Eukaryota; kingdom Viridiplantae; phylum Streptophyta; class Magnoliopsida; order Caryophyllales; family Caryophyllaceae; genus Heliosperma; species Heliosperma pusillum. Next base: position 49,737 of record JAIUZE010003274.1, on the reverse strand, counting down.
CGAAAATTGTTACATGCATGAAAATAGTTACTAGGTGCATGAAAAGAACGCGCTATAGATGCATTAAAATGAGCACTAGGTACATGAAAATTGTTAGATGCATGAAACAGACTACTAGGTGCATGAAAATTAATAAAACGTATTTCACCTCAATTTCCGTCAGTAACTTATATTTTTTCGACCAAGATGTATGTTATCTAGCCATAAAATTCTACGCCGAACCCAAAAATGTCCTTATTTTTTAAAAATAAATTTCGTAAGGCGGAGTTCTCACGGTTCTCATTATCTTAGTGGTTCTCATCGGATCCCAATTCTATATATATATATATATATATATATATATAGAAGTTGCATCAAGTGAGTCTATCTTTTTTAATTGAGTACGTCCTATCAATCTGAACCGTCAGATTAGAAAGATCTAACGGTGCTTATAAGGCGCGGGGTAATATTAGTAGTAAGGGCAAAAAAGTATTTGAACAATGAAACCAATAGAACATATCATTTCTTTGTTTTACTCTCTCTCTCCTCGAGATATTCTTTGTTAGCAATTGCAAACGTCGATCTACAATCTGACTCTTTCAACATCTCCATAAAGAATTATTCATCTTCAAATTCAATCATCAATGGTATATATTATCTCAATTCAAGTTATTATTTTCTCTTGATTTTCTTATTTATCCTTTTCCATGTTCTGCACAATTTTATTGTATCAATTGATTGACGAATTGAAACCGTAATTTCGTGTGTTCAAGAATTCGACTATTTGTTTTGCGATCTATCTTATTTTCTAATTGATTTGGATTGGATACCTATAACTTTTTTTTACCGGATCCACATTATATGCTTGGTCTATTTGATATGTGCCTTTGATTTTTTTTTTCTTATATACTGGATCTTCCTAGTGTTCTACGCCTGTGATTTGCCTTGAACCTCTCACATTCAATTCCTAGTTGTTGTTTATGATGATGTTGTTGGTGGGTTTCAACATGCTGGAATCTTTTTCCTCAAACTCATGAATTTGTATGCCTGAATATAAGAAAATCAATCTAGGTACTCCTTTCCATTTGCATTTGCATCATTAGTTCTCGCTAACTTTAACAATCCAATTATCGTTTTACATATAAATCTCGGTACTTTGGTTTATAAATTAAATTATTCATTACTTAGGTTTATTCTAGGTATATGGTTTAGTTGTGGTACAATAATACGAAATAGAGACTTAGCCCTGTTTCATGTATGTCTCATGTAGCTATGTTACACTAACATTATCGTTGTATTTCGATGACGGTGGAACTTTGTGACAGTTAATGTGTAACTATGTTATGACATTATTATAGTTTTGTACCTTATTACAGAAACATTGTAACTGTGTTACACCAAAGGTGTAACTGTGATACAAAAAAAGGTGTAAATGTGTTACGATTATTGTTTAACTGTCTTACGGTTACTATTTTGATTACATTTTAATCCTGATACAATTTCGTTGTTGATGTGTTTCCTTGATGGTTTAATCTTGTAGCCAATTCTTTTGAATTCAACTCAGGAGTTTATGTTATGGAACTCTAGTCTTGCTAGTAATTAAATTTTTTGGACTACTATTCTCTTTGGTTTAGGCTTTTTAAGTAAGATATATTATTTTCTTCGACCTAGAATGTCCTTGTCATCTAGAATTGCCATTATTACCACTTGTCGTACCAGTTTTAAGGAATTTTGAGTTGTGGGTCAAAGGTTTAGGCTCGAGCGGTTGGCTTTGAACTAATATCCTGAAATAAAAGATTTGCTTTCGAACTTTAAGCAATTATCCTATGTTGGGGTTTAATCATATCTTTAGGTGTCATGTGCTTTTGAATTGTTGATGGTTGTCATATGGTGTATTAGGTTTTCCCATTTTGGTTTAACTGAAAATTGTGTTGATATAGTTTTTGCTTTTTGTCAAGTTTTGAATTACTTTGATATCATAAAGTAGTAGCCCTCAATTGTTCTACTCGTACTTCACTATCATAGATCACTAACACTATCTTACAACATATTAACTGATGGGTATGAAATATGGTTGATCGTTTGGCTAATTGGACTTGGAAATGTTGTTGATAACTTTACATTTTATATTTATACTTTAATAGGTTGTTTTGCGAGCCTTAATCAAAGAAGATTAGTCGTGAATCACTGTCTTATTAACTGTTTAATAATGATATATAACCAATTAGCTCAAATGGTAGAGCATCGCACAACTGTGCGAATGATGTGGGTTCGAATCCCACATAGGTTATCTATACTTCATTGTTACGGTAACAATGTTATTGTAACATTACTCGTTCATTAAAGTAAGACTGATCATCAATCCTCATTTTTTTACCTTGCAGTATAAGTATTACTCTAACCTCATTGTATCGCTAAAGTAATTTGAAAACAATGTTAAAGTTCTTTTTGTTATAAAGTAACTATGTAACTCTAATTTATTATTCCGCATAATAGTTGTGTCACTAAAACATCATATAAAACAATTATAAAATGTAAACACTCTCATTATAGTAGCTGTGTTACTGTAACAACATATATTCAGTATAGTAACACTGATTCAACAAATCCGCTATTACTGTAAGAACGTTACAATAAAATTACTCTTTCATTGAACTTTTAATAGGTTGTTTTGCCAGCCTTAATCAAAGAGGATTATCCACAAATCACTGTTTTATTGACATATTAATAATGGTATAAAACCAATTAGATGAAGTGGTATAGCATCGTACATCTGTGCGAATGATGCAGGTTCGAATCCCACATAGGTTCTCTGTACTTCATTGTTACAGTAACAATAAAACAGCAACATTACTTGTTAAGTAATAGTGATAATCAATCCTCATTTTGTTACCCTTACAATAAAGTGTTACTGTGACCTCATTGTATCACTAAAGTAATTTGGAAACAATGTTAAATTTCCATCTGTTATAAAGTAAATTAACCGTGTGACTCTAATTTATTATACCGTATAATAGTAGTTTTACTACAACATCGTATATAACAATTCTAAAATGTAAACATTCTCATTATAGTAGTTGTGTTACTGTAACATCATACTCAATACAGTAACAGTGATTCAACAAATCCGCTATTACTGTAAGAACGTTACAACAAAATTACTCATTCATTGAACTCACATTGCAACCTTTTTCATTCTTTAACTTACAGTAATAGTCTTACTGTAACTCAATTAATTCTTCATTTCATTTCTTATTCAATAACAAAAGGCAGTTCAATATATGCCAATTGGACCTTTTCAAACAGGACTAAAAAATTTTGTAATACCACCTCACCTCAATTATTAAGTGTATATCATAATCACACATCAAATTCTCCTAACAATGAACATCTCTTTACTAGTATTTATGCTCCAATCAGGTTGCCTGCTTCACACCATACTTCATGCCTTTTAAAAAAAACAAATGTACAAGCTAAGTCTTTAGTAGTATCTTCTTCACCTTGAATTGTTGTACCCTTGCCAACAATTCAATCGTTATGTTTTCAAAGCTGCAACAATTTTCAAAGAACGTGCCCACCGTGCTAAATTTAATATCATCCTGGACTAATACGGCACACAACATACTATTGTATTGAGTACAATAACACTATTTATGAGTGTATAAAAGTTTTACAGCATAAATTTTAAGGAGAATAAACAAGTACATAAAACCTGAATTTTACAATAGAAAGCATATATTTTCATAACAATGTCAATATTTCGGTGAAAACAACATCAACACTATTATTGTAACAACTGTTACAGTAACACCGGTTACGGTAACACCGTTTACGATAACAACTGTTACAGTAACACCGGTTACGGTAACACCTGTTACGGTAATAGCAACAGAGGGAGTATAATCTAATTTGGGCATGTCTGTTGTACTCCCAAATTTCATGGAAACAAGTCCAGTAAACAATAAAATCACAAATAATTAAAGAAGAGGAACAATTGACCGTAAACTTAGCTAGCTTCTTCTCGACAAAAACTATGAAAATATGTTATAACTCGGTTGAACAGACATAGACAGTAGCATTGTTACTCAATTTCACCAAATACTATGAATTGAACATTGTTACTCAATTTCACTATTTCATAAGCCTAATATTTTCAACATACTATGAACAAATACAATCGAGCAATTGACGGAATATATACACTATCAATAAAAAAAAAAATAATGCAAACAATTAAGATGTTACCTCTTCATTTTGTGTATAAAAAACGAAAACAAATGATAAAAATTAACAAATTTCCTAATTTAAAAATTCACAAAGGACGTCTTCCATGACTTGCGATAAAACTTGAAACCTGGAAAAAGAATCAACCAGGTTTAACAAAAACTAGAATTAAGCAAGATTTACACATAACCTTGATTTACGACTTTAAAAGTTCTATACATATGAATTCCTTATGTAAAGCTCGTTTCTGTATCCAGACACAACTTTCACTGTTGTTGTATGGATTGATTTTTATGGTAACTGCTATTTTAAGAGAAAAATTGATAAAAAGAAATTGATTTGATTGCAAATAAAAATGGTCAAGGAACATTACCTGATCTGTATTTCGATTTAACTTTCACGAACATATTGAATTTTCATGTTATAATGAAGTTTTGTGTAAATAATCAAGAGTTCTTGTTTGATTGAATTCGTTTCTTGTTGGATTGAGGTTGTTTCGATTAACGTTTGCGATTTCTGAAATTTTTTAGAGTTTCTCTCACTTAGTCTGTCTCTAGAGAGAGAGATGAAGAAGTGGAACACTTGTTATCGTGAGAAATTGAAGTCGATATGACGCGTGGATAACTTGCTTAGTTAGATTTTTTTTGCAGCGATCCCAGCCATCCATTTATTAGATCCAATGGTCCTTATTAATAGGACCGGACTCACCTAAGAAGCTAGACTCACCGGATGCTCACTCTATATACATATATACATATATATACATATATACATATATATACATATATACATATATATATATGTATATATATATATATATATATATATATACATATATATACATATATACATATATACATATATATGTATATATATATATATAGGGTCAGGATCCGGTGAGAACCACTAACATAATGAGAACCGTGAGAACCCTTACTAAATCTCCACCAAATCTTGTTTCGAAAGTTTTGTTGGATCATTTACCATTAGTTTAGTTTATTCAAGCAAAATACTTGGAGTAATTAAACAAAATTTATTGATTATATTAAAAAATATGTACTTAATGTACATAAATTCAATTTGTACACTAAAATTAGTCTAAATGCGTGGAAACGAGCACTAGGTGCACGAAAATTTCTACATGCATGAAAACAATTACTAGGTGCATGAAAATAACTGACTCTAGATGCATTAAAATGAGCACCAGGTGCATTAAACTTGTTAGATGCATGAAACTGACTACTAGGTGCATGAAAACTAATAAATCGTATTTCACCTCAATTTCCGTCAGTAAATTATATTTTTTTGACCAAGATGTATGTTACCTAGCCATAAAATTCTACGCCGAACCCAAAAATGTCCTTATTTTTTTAAAATAAATTTCGTAAGGCGGAGTTCTCACGGTTCTCATTATCTTAGTGGTTCTCACCGGATCCTAGTTCTATATATATATATATATATATATATATATAATATATATATACTTATATACATATATATGTATATTATATGTATATATAATATATATCTATATATATATATATATATATATATATATATTATATATATATACATATATATATAGGGTCAGGATCCGGTGAGAACCACTAATATAATGAGAACCGTGAGAACCTTTACTAAATCTCTACCAAATTTTGTTCCGAAAGTTTTGATGGATCATTTACCATTAGTTTAGCTTGTTCAAGAGAAAAATTTGAAGTAAGTAAACAAAATTTATCGATTATATTAAAACATATATAGTTAATGTACATAAATTCAATTAGGTAAACTAAAACTACTCTAAATGCATAAAAACTAGCACTAGGTGCATGAAAATTGTCACATGCATTAAAACAATTACTAGGTGCATGAAAATAATGGGCTCTAGATGCATGAAAATAAGTACTAGGTGCATGCAAATTGTTAGATACATGAAACTGACTACTAGGTGCATGATAATTAATAAATTGTATTTCGCCTCAATTTCCGTCAGTAGCGTATAATTTTTTGACCAAGAAATGTGTTATCTTGCCATAGAATTCTACGCCGAACCCAAATATGTTGTTATTTTTTATAAATAAATTTCTTAAGGCGTAGTTCTCACGGTTCTCATTATCTTAGTGGTTCTCACCGGATCCCAATTCTATATATATATATACATATATACATATATATATATATATACATATATACATATATAGATATATACATATATATATATATATACATATATATATATGTACATATATATACATATATATATATATCTATTATATATATATATATATATATATATATATATGTGTGTGTACATATATATATATAGAGAAAGGATCAAGAGAGTCCATCCCAAAAGAGTGAGTCCATGAGTCCTCATCCAAGCCCTTGAATCAAATAGATGAGGGGCTGAGATTAAAACAAAATGGATGGCCAAGATTGTGAGGCACACCCAATCCAATCCCTTCAAACCCTAATATAAATACCCTTCCATCCATCAATTTCTCTCATTTTTACCTCCGACCACTCTCTCTCTACCTCCCTTCTCTCTCTACAATCCTCTAAAAAAACTCACAAAAAAAAACCCTAAAAAATACTCATCCCCACCGCCCTCCTCACTCACCCGCCGCCACCGCCCCTCCTCACTCACCGGCAACACTCCACCGCCACGTACTACCACCGGTGACCTCCACTACCACCACTACCGTCTCTCCTTGCTTCTCCCCTCCCGCCGACCACACAGCACCGCCGCCTCACCCCACCGCCACCCTCTCCTCCTTTCTGCAACCACCTACACTTTCCGGCCTTCTGCCTCCTCTCCCTCCGTCCGCCTCCACCCTTCCTCCTCCCCCTCCGTCCGCCTCCACCCTTCCTCCTCTCCGTCCGCCTCCTGCCTCCTGCCTCCTCTCCCGCCGCCTTCCGTCCTTCCTTTCCCTCTACCACCACTCTTTTTTTTTTTTTTAAATTTCTTCTAATTTTTTATGTTTAGATCTGAATTTTCAAATCTTATGTTTTTGTATTTTTCAAATCTGGTTAGTTTTTTAGATCTTGTTTTTAATTTTTTGTTATTTAATAAATTATTGTAGTATGTGTTGTGTATATGCTTGAAGTTACACTATTAAGTACTGAAGTGACAATATTAAGTACTGAAGTGACACTATTATTATTGGTGGTTGTTGAAGTTTCACCATTATTAGCTAAAGTAACACCATTATTAGTTAAATTGTTCTTTTATGTTATTTTTACTTTGTAGATCTATTTTTTTTAATTATATCTTGCTTTTTTTTTTAATGTTATTTTACTTTTCCAAATCTGTTTTTTTTTTTGTTATATTCTTTTTACATCTTTTTTTAATTTTTCAAATTTCTTATGTTTTTTTTATTTAATTTTAGATCTTGTTTTTTTTTTACTCTTAAACAGTGAAGTAACACTCTTAAAAGACTGAAGTAACACTCTTAAAAGACTGAAGTAACACTCTTAAAAGACTGAAGTAACACTCTTAAAAGACTGAAGTAACTTTTTCAAGGACTGAAGTTACGCTAAAATCACATAAAGTTGTCTTAGAGTTACATAAATTCAAATTAATATAATCGGAATCACAATTTAGTTTGAAGTTACACAAAGAATGGTTGAAGTTACACTCGTAATGACTGAAGTTACACTCATAAAAGGCTTAAATCTCATAAACTTGTCTTAAAGTTACATAAATTCAAATTAGTATAATCGGAATCACAATTTAGCTTGAAGTTACACAAATAAGGGTTGAAGTTACACTCGTAATGACTGAAGTTACACTCATAAAAGGCTAAAATCACATAAAGTTGTCTTAAAGTTACATAAATTCAAATTAATATTATCGAAATCACAATTTAGTTTGAAGTTACACAAAGAATGGTTGAAATTACACTCGTATTGACTGAAGTTACACTCATAAAAAGTTGAAGTTACAAAAATTTATTGTTACAATATGAAGGTAAGTGTAGGTGGAATTCATTAAACCCCGCCCATTTTAATCTAATCTTGTCCCTCCATCTTGTTCTCATCTTGTCCATTCATTTTTGTTCTAATCTTATCCCTTCATCTTGTTTTAATCTTGTCCCTCCATCACCTTCATCCAAAGGCTTGGATGAGGACTCATGGACTCACAAAAAATGGTGGACTCACAAGAACCTATCTCTATATATATATGTGTACATATATATATATATGTATATATATATATATATATGTATATATATATATATGTATATATATATACATATATATATATACATATATATATATACATATATATATATATATATATACATATATATATATATATATATATATATATATAATGGGTCATCTCATCTTTGATTAATATGATCTACAACTAATTGTAATCATAATCAACTAATCATGCTTCTCTCAAATATTTCATAAAAATTAAGCATTCTTAGTAATATAACAATTAAATAACCAAATTGAATTTTATTTAATCATATTAAAATAAGATATAATTCTCACTAATTATACAAACTTGTTCTATTTAAGAGATTAATTCATCTGTATCGTTATACAATTAATTAATATTCTTGATTAGGGAATCGTCCTTTCGGTGTGACCTCAAGGGACCAACTGACGACCACCGTCATACGACAGTAACGTCAAACTCTAGTAAGCCAATCGTTACCGATTACGGTGGACCAGCTGACTATAATGTTAATCATCCCTTTGTATTCTTGTTATTGAGATTTAACTAAGTGATCTCACTATTGTTGTGAACACTTACTCCAACAAAGACCAGACTATGATGACGGCGAATTAGAGAAAAAGAAGAATGAAGCCGAGCCCATCAAAATTGCTATCCATTTTCCTCAACGACTACATAAGTCCAAGTTAGATCAACAATTTGGGAGGTTTATGGAGGTAGTAAAGAACTTGCAAGTGAGTGTACCATTTATTGAGTTGATAACTCAAGTGTCGGCTTATGCGAAGTCCATGACAGATATATTGACAAGGAAGCGATCCTTTAATGACGCATTTACTGAAGAATGCAGAGCTGTGTAACAATCCCGGTCACCACCTAAGCTAAAGGATCTAGTGAGTTTTTTTATTCCTTGTAATATAGATAATTTAAATATTGATAAATTATTCCTTTGTGACTTGGGGGTTAGTGTTAGTGTGAGGTCATTCTCTATATGTTAAAAGTTAAATATAGGTCAACTGAATGTTACAAATATGACTTAAAAATGGCTGACCACTCTAATAAACACCCTTTAGAGATTTTAGAAGACGTGCCAGTTAGAGTATGGAAGTTTTATATTCCATTTGATTTCGTAGTATTACACATAGACGATCACACCCAAATTTCTATCATCTTGGTACGACCATTCCTTTACACAGTAAGGGCAGTCATACATGTGTTGGGGATTGTCTCTGTTTATGTTTGAATAGGGATCCTATGGAGATCGCCTTGGTGTCTAACAGTGCTGAAGATGGAACAAGGTCATGGAGTAAAGAATTTGTTTAGATGGAGAAGTTGCTGACATGAGAGGAATGTAAGCTACAAAAGGTTTACAGCTTAGGTAACCCCAGATGGTTATCGAGGTAAAGAAACCCGAACTTAAGCCCATCCCCTTTCATCTCAAGTATGTTTATCTTGATTCCAAAGAGGTGTATCATGTGATTATCAGTGCTAGCCTATCTAAAAGCCAACTTTCTATTTTGTTAGTGGTTTTAAAAAGATACAAAAAGGTTATAGGTTATAGCATAAACCGCTTTACAAGGTACCAGTCCTGACTTTTGTATGGAATGTATCCACCTAGAAGAGGAACATAAACCTTGTAGGCAAGGTCAACGTCGTTTGAACCCTACTATGCAGGAAGTAGTTAGAAAGGAGGTGCAAAATTTGTAAGATGTCGGGAGCATATATCCTATTTCTGACTCAAAATGAGTTAGTCTAGTTCAGGTAGTCTCTAAGAGGGGGGGGGGGGGGGGGGGGGGGGGGGGGGGGGGGGGGGGACTATGGTCGTCACTAATGAGAAACATGAACTCATATCTACTAGACCAGTGACATGGTGGAGGGTGTGTATTGATTATAAGACTCTTAATGTACCTACCAAGAAAGACCATTTCCTTCTTCCCTATATCGACCAAATGTTATAGCGTCTAGCGTGTCATAACTATTTTTGCTATCTAGTCGGCTATTCGGGATTCTTTCAGATCCTCATCCATCCTGATGATCAAGAAAAAATTACCTTCACATGCCCTTATGGTGTCTTTGCTTATCGAAGAATGCCTTTTGGGTTATGTAATGCCTCTACCACCTTCCAACATTGTATGATTGCTTTATTTTCCAGATTATATCGAGTCTATCATGGAAGTCTTTATGGATGACTTTAGTGTCTATGGGACCAATTTTAATGTTTGTTTAGCTAATCTGTCTAAAGTTTTACAACGTTGTGAGGAAAGTAATCTTGTGTTAAACTGAGAAAAGTGCCACTTCATGGTGACTGAAGGGGTGGTACTTGGTAATTTGGTGTTTGGGCAAGATATCCAAGTGGATAAAGCTAAAATAGATGTGGTTGAGCAATTACCATACCCGGTATATGTTAAAAGTGTTAGGAGTATCCTTTGTCATACGAGATTTTATCGCCGCTTTATCAAATATTTTTCAAAACTTGCTCAACCATTGACTACGCTTCTCTATAAGAATTCCTCGTCTGTATTTACTGATAAGTGTGTTAAGTCTTTTAATAGGATTAAACATGCTCTTACCTCAGCTCCAATTATCTAGTCTCCCGAATGGAATTTGCTGTTTGAGATCATGTGTGATGCCAATGACTATGCAGTTGGGGCTGTTTTGGGGCAAAGGAAGGATATGGTATTGCATGTGGTTTATTATGCTAGTAAGACTTTGGATGATGCGCAAATTAATTTTGCTACTACTGAAAAAGAGTTACATGTCGTTGTCTATGCATTGAATACGTTTAGAGCCTATCTTGTGGGCTCTAAGGTGATAGTCTACACTGACCATGCAACACTGAAGTATTTGTTGGATAAAAAGGAAGCCAAACCTAGACTTATTCGATGGATTTTAGTACTACAATAATTCGATTTAAAGATCCGTGATAAGTCTGGTGCAAAGAATGTGGTTGCTGACCATTTGTCTTGTTTGAGATAAGAAGGGGGAGATCCTATCCCCATTGATGATTCGTTCGCTGATGATCATCTCCTTGCCATTACCATGGAAACTCCATGGTTTGCTGACTATGCCAACTATTTAGTTGGGGGAAGTATGTCTCTCAATCAATATATTCTAGTAGCGGTTGACTATGTTTCAAAATGGGTGGAAGCCATTGCAACTCCCACTTGCGATGCCAAGACAGTTATTAAACTGTTTCAGAAGATTATCCCACGATTAGGGGTCCCTTGTGCTCTCATTTGCGATGGAGGGAAGCATTTCAATGAACGCCATATTAGCACTTTATTGAAGAAATATGGCTTTACACATCGTTGGGGCTTAAGCTATGATCCGCAACAAGTGGGCAGATAGCGGTTTCTAATACGGAGCTTAAGTCAATCCTTGAGAAAGTTGTAAGTAAATCTAGGAAAGATTGGAGTCGTACGCTTGATGACACACTATGGGCTTACCGAACTGCATTCAAGACTCCAATTGGTGCATCATCATACTAGTTAGTCTATGGCAAGGCGTGCCATTTACGGGTAGAACTCGAGAATAAGGCTATGTGGCCATTAAGGAGCTTAATATGGATCCCTCACTAGCGGGGGTGAGAAACGACTTATGCAATTGAACGAGCTTGATGAATTTCGGTCATGCCTATGATAGTGCTCGCATTTACAAGGAAAGGATGAAGAAGTGGCATGACAAGGATATCTTGCTGCGGGAATATCATGTTGGTGATAAAGTACTACTATTTAACTCCCGTTTGCGCTTGTTTCCAAGTAAGCTCAAGTCTAGATGGTCGGGGTCGTTCATAATTACTCAGGTGAACAAATTTGGGTCGGTTACATTACAAACCGACAAGGGAGAAACCTTCAAAGTAAACGGTCAACGTTTGAAAATATACTATGAAGGGGCATTCGTTGGAGTGATAGAGGTTGTTGACCTCTTCTCCATCTCTTATTCTCTCATTTGATGAGGTAGCACGATCGTGCGAGACCGTTATAAACCAGCGCTACCGGGAGGTAGCCCGGATTTTATTGTATTTAATTTGTATATTTTAGGATTTTATTGCATATTAGTTAATTAATTTAATTTAATTCCCGTCTTCTAGATTAGTTATTTAGTTTATGAGAGCGGAAAAGGAGTGAGTTTAATGTCTTTTATGAGTAATATTGCAAATAAGGCGAGTTTTGGGATTAAAAACGAATTGGAATTGACAAGGGCTGGTCTTAAGATCACTTATTGAACGGAAATTGCAATTAAATGTCGTAGCTAAATAAGCCCGTCTTTTGGACGCTCGATCGAGTTTTCTTATACTAGATTGTGTTTTTGAATACTCTATCAAGTATCTGTAAAACTCGATCGAGTCGGTTGGTTCAGACCCGTTCCACGGTTAACCTATTTCATTTTCCCCAAATTACGGATAACCTAATTTCTATTTCCCCTCTTGTTTTTCTCCAATTTACTCATTAAAAATCCCCAAATCCCCACTAAACATCAACTGTAATCTAATTATTCACTTGCAATAATCATTTTACTCATAATAACTCACTCCATTGTTGTTAATTTGCAGAATTCAATTTTTGGATTTTCAACTTACCTATCATTTCAGATTTGCAAAAGTCAAAAATTTTGATTTGTGTGCTTAAATCTTGTGCTCTTTGCCTCAAATATGGTTTTTTCTCCATATAATCATTATTCCCTGTCATTTTAGTTGATAAACCATTGATTTTGTACCATATTTTCGAGATTTTCGAGTAAGGTGTACTATAAGTCGACGAGTTCACAATTGTTGTTGCTTGATTGTTCTTCTTGAGTAAGGCAGGTGTTCCAAGGAATAGCAAGAGGCAAAGGGAGCGTGTAAGCACTTCCACATCCGTTCCATGAGTCATTCCGGTTGTTCAACAACCCACTCCGTCTCGGATTGACCCGATTCCAGTGTATCCTTGGGTCACTTTCTGGGATCAAGCTTAACGGGATGAGTTTGTTCTCTGAATTGCTCGGCCTATGAGTCCTACTCGGTGCGTTTCTACCTCTGTTCTTAACTCTTTCGGAATCTGAGGTACTCTTACTGCTATTTTCACTAATCTCGGTTTACAAGGCATCTTTAACATCTCTGAACTTTCTTATTGTCCCTTGACCCACGAATTTTTGGGTTCATTTGTCTATAATGAGCCTAAACATAGGGTCCGTTTCCAATTGATGAACCAAGAGTTTAGTATCACTTTGAATGAATTAGCTGAGTATTTAGATCTTTGGGCTCATGGCGCGGACGAATTAATTTGTCTACCCCAATGGGTTTCTATCGTCCGTTACTTTCCCTTGTTCACAGGTTTTGTGGATGTTGATATTAATGCTATGGCACTTATTGATGTGCAACATGTTTGCATTAATCTATCTCGACGAATTCTGAGTTATCTTTTATTTTGTCGTCATGATTTTAGTAAAGTTAACTATTGGGAAGTTTTTCTGCTTGTGTCTTATCTTAACCCTTTCCGTGAGTATGCTTTCAATTTCAGTGCACCTGGCATTTTTGTACTACTCTGAAAAAGATGGCAGGTAAGACTTCTTCACTAAAATGTGGTCTCAGTGTCAGAGGCATTAGGTTGATTTTGAAGGGCAGGAGCCCTATGTTGCCATGATGGAGATTACTCCTATGTTATTGGATGAGGAGTATTTGCATCATACTTTGGATTTGTTAGCGGTTGTGGATAAAAAGTTTTATTGGAAGGTTAAAGAAGGTTTATGGGTAAAGTGTCAGATCATGAGCATTTGCCTAGGATAGCTCCCTTAGAGATGGACGCTTCTATTATTCGCGCTCTTCCCGAGACTTACTTGATTTTGCCTGAACTTCTTGTCCCTTTACCTACGGCGGTTGTGATAGGGCGAGTACATCTGGTGCTCGCCAAGATGATCATGAGCTCCATGTCATCCTTGACAAGGTTGAGGATTACCATTAGGCCCTTCATGGGACTGGTGAGGATGAGCAGTAGTGACAGCTGGTCGCTACATCACCCATTTTGCAGCTGGCTTGGGGCAGTTTATGTCTATGCATCAGGTATTATCTATCCTTGTATTTATTTTTCTTGTATTTCATTTAGTTGTTAGTTTTAGTTCTCCTTCCCTTTTGCTAGATGTGTCCTTTAGGGTGCTGTTGTTGGATATGTTTTGTCATTGATGTGATGTAGTGTCACATTAATGACACTACGACATTTAGGTTTGGTCGAGGAGTCTTTCTCGATGTTGTGTGTTTATTTATTTTATTGTGTGCTTTAAAAAAAATAAAAAATTTAAAAAAATTCAAATATTCAAAAAAATACAAAAACATGTAATTTATTTTATTAGGTCGAGTCTTGGTGAAAATAAATAAGAATGATGATAATTTGCATTGCTTTTGCATTTAAATATTATCTTAGTCATCCATGTACATTGTTTTGACATGTTATTCCAAGAACAAAGCTCAATGATCTAGTCTTGATCGTATTTGAAATGTCTTTTGCTAATTAGATTTGAAATATTTTGTTGGTAAGACACTTAAATTTGTGAGGTCTATAGAGCTTCCTAGGCAAGAAACATTAATAAACTGGTCTCATTGTCAGTTGGTCTTTGACTGTGGTACTCCTTGTGGAATATGTAACATCAAATTGCATAAATGTCACATTAGTTTCTTGATACTTTTACGCGTTCGTTTTATAAAGTACATGAGGAAAAGCGATTCATTTTTTTCAAATAAGCCTCACATAGTTAAAAAGACTTGATTTTATACCCTTATTATGGAGGTCTTTTATATTTAGCCCGTTTGAGCCTTTGTAGCATGTTTTATAACCTATCTAATAGATACATTCCTCGAATTGGCCTACCTTATCGGACAGTCGCAGTTGCTTATTTTTCATGCCTATCTTGCTACTATGGTTGGGTTAAGACTTATATCGTCAAAGTGGGTGTAGTATTTGTTAGCAATTCTGTATTATTCCTTTTGTTGAGAAAAGTTGTAAGAAGCTAAAGAAAAGAAAAGAAAAAAAGGAAAAGGAAGAAAAAAGATAGAAGAGAATTCGGAAAAAAAATCGAAAAAAATGAGATGAAAAGAATAAAAATAAGTTGCTTCAATTGAATTGTTTAAGGGAAATGAAAGGGAATTGGCTAGAGTCTAATCCATTTTTAGAGATTATTGTTGATATGTCTCTTGTGTTGTCAAATTTTAAGATAATTTCTCTAGTTAGGTTTAGTTTGTGCTTGAATATTGTAGAATTGGTTTGGTAAGTGTCGTTGCGACTACTGGTCTTATCCCCACATTCCTATACGTGCCTTGGAACAACCCACTTCTATAACTTCACCCATTAGCCTCCCTTATTGTCCTTGATACATGTACTTTGGCCTTATTACGAATACGTATTAGTTTGGGAAATTATTTTCACATTAGATGGCATGCATGTTTCATAAGATGAGTGAGTGTTTCTATTTCTTTCTATCTTTACATAACTCATCTTTCAAACACATTTGAGTGTATGAGTGAATCAGCGAGAATTCAATTAATTTGTCTGTCAAGATCGAAAGGTAACTGATTTAGTCAAATACGTTATCATGTAACATCTCGTGATTTGAGCTACGTTTTCTATTGGCTTGTGCCAATGAATTCGTTTTGTTGGTTAGGGGTGTTCATTAAAATCGAACCGTAATAACCGAACCAAAAAAACCGATAACCGCATATTTTTAGGTGTTCTAAACCGAACACAAACATATTTGACCGTTCACTGAACCGAACCGGTTGAAATAAACCAAAAACGGTTCGGTTCTGGTTCACGTTTTCAAATTTTTGGTTAACCGAACCGAACCAAAATATGGAAAGACATTAGAGATTTGGAGTTGCCCAGCCCAAAGTTAAAAGAATCCTATTTCTTATGTAAAACCTCATTCTGTCATTCATTCCATCTCTCACTCATATGACAAACCAACGCCTCCCTCTCTCTCTCTCCCTTTTATGTAAGCAACCATCTCGCTGACGCCGTCGTTCGCCATCACATCCACCATTCTTTTTCATCGCTCTCTTTGCTTTTTACGCCTTTCTTTATGGTGTTAGAAAGATCTATACTTCATATAACATAAGTATTTCTGCATTTAGTTTGTTTATATTGATTTGCTAGTTTTCTTTGATATTAAGTCTTGATTTCATAGTTTCCAATTTGATATGGTTTTCTTCATCCATTATTTTTTTCAATTTTCTAAATAAAAAAATTAATTGATTGGTAAGCCAGGAGGCATCTTCAAATCCATTTGTTGTACCAAATATAGAAGTCCTGAACTCATGTAATTTTTTAATGTTGTTGCTGCTATACCGGTTTTCGGTTAATCGTTGTATCCGAACCGATTTATCGGTGCACCGAACCGAAATTAACCGTGTAAACACGGTTCGGTTACGGTTAATGTTTTTGGCAAACCGGTTGACCGGTTAATCGGTCAATTTGACCGGTTCGGTTAACCGAACCGGTTTTGAAAACCCTATTGTTGGTACATCTTTGGTCATTAATTTGTTATAGATATGGGTGACTCGGGATTTGTATGTGTATAAGCATTAGCTCTGAGATTTTTTATTTCACCATTTGTATGTTGTCTTTGTATTATGTCTAGTGCTTTGCTTGAGGGCAAGCAAAGGGATGGTTTGGGGGAGTTTGATGAGTCGTATTTATATACATGTATATGTCTCCCCTTAGTCACTTTAGTGACGGTTTTTAATGCCTAAATGAGCGATTAAATGCTATAATGTCTAGAATGTCCATACTGTCGCCTTTAGGTGTTTTAATGTAGGTTAGATGCATTTGCGGAAGAATTGGATGATAATGAACACCGCGGAGTCTACATGCATGGTGATGAAGAAGAATGAAGAAGGAACGTAGTGAAGATAAGAGCATTCCACAATCACTCGATCGAGTATGCATATACTTGATCGACTCGCAATAAGAATAGAGATGGTGCAGATCAGGAACACTCGATCGAGTATTTGGAAACGTGATCGACTCGCAGGTGAATTAGTCGATCAAGTATCCCAATACTTGATCAAGTGTTTATAGGAATCCGTGTTTTCCTAAAACTCATTAATATCGGATTATAGTGTAATATAAATAGAACACTCGTACCTTATTATTTCCTACGCTTTATTATCATAGAAACACCTTAGAAGCCCTAGTTTTATTAGCTTTACTACTGGATTGATTCATCAAGACTATTTCCTTAAATTCAAACTTGTAATCGGTATTTTTACTAATCTTCTTCCGTCAGTTATTATTAAATCGTTATTTATTCTTTGATTCAATCTTTTATTCATCGTTAATCATGTTTATCTTATTTATTATTGCTGTTATTTACATCGTTTTGAGTAGTTAAATTTTCATCTATGGTTGAAAGGGGATCTAGGATTGTTAGAAGGGGTCGCTTAATTGATTGAATTGCAATTGCATGGTTATCGTTTGATTATTCTTTTAAACCTAATTAATTGATTACTGGCCAGGATTAACTAACTAGTCTCGCAAATTAGGATTTTCACCGACAGGGTTAAGACTAAGATAATCTATGATAATTGAATAGAACTCGTTTAATGATAGCGATCGCACGTTAAATTGTAGATCTAAAGGCCATAATTGAATCGATTTTAACACCCCATAACTTTTAATAGTTTATTTAAATAGCTAAGACCAAGTACGGAATAATAATTTCTTAAATATTATGATTTTAGAAGAGAAACTTGAAAATTCATCTAAAAACTCTTGTATCTTCCGAAACATTCATTGTAAGTTACGATTTTTCATTCCCGCATAACTTTAATCTGGCTTCGTATTTCGGCCCGTAAATCTTCATTCGGACTCCGATTAAAGCAAAATAAAAACCTAAATTTATTATTTTTCCGTGCCCGAACCAATGATAATATTTTCAGTAGCCATTAATCATCCCAAAATTTCATACTTGCTCGGTTGTTGCTCTTGCCTTCATATAATCTATTATGTCATGTACACTCAAACTACTCTTATGCTTGTTCTTATCAAACCAATAAATATATTCACCCATCCTCTATTATTGAGTAAAGGTGGCTGATTCTTTACTCACTTTGACCCCAAGACAAGAGTCACATGTCTTATACATTTTTCTTACACCTTGTCATTGTTAATACTTTTCATCACCTTTCACTTGTCCATCAAGTTGACCTTTGTAATGCAAATTCAGCTTTGAATGCTCAAATGATACGCAAACTTTGAGCATAAATGAAAGAGGGTAGTCGTCATATTTACTCACCACTTTGTACTCCACCTTTTGCATTCATCCTCACTTGTTCAACACTTCCACCAACATTTACTTATGCTCATCTTTCTCTAGTTTCAAGTCCTGAGTTCAACTTGTATAATTTTAATCTCTTCCTTCTAAACTCTTATTTAATTATAAAGAACTTAACTCATGTCCTCCGAAGAGGAATCCTAAGATAATGGCTGACACAACTCCTTTATATATCAATCATATGAAACATGTTGTTCCCGTCCAAAACTCAAGTGCGTCCTCCGTATGTGACAACTTTTCTTCTTCTGGATCCGAAATGTCTCATGTCCCTACCAAAGTCGATGCTCATGCTACTAATTTGCACGCTTCTTCTGTGTCCGTCAATGCTTCCAATATTGGCACTCAAGATCAAAATGGTTATAATGTAACACCCGCAAATGTACCCTATTTTTCTAGTAAAAATATTTTACGGATACTTTTCAGTGAAATTTAGTTTTAATCGTAAATTTAATTTTCCGAGTCGAATTTAGAATTTCCGAGTTCGTATTTGGAACTTCCGCGAGATTCCATGAGAATCCCGTCTTAAGGCGAGTTTGACTTTTGTTGACTTTTTCCTTACATATCTCATACTACCACTTAACCTATTTTTCATTCACAAACACAACACATTTCTTCATCACTAAGAAACCATCAAAACCCTTGCCTCCATCTTTGATCCGATCTTATAATCATCGTATCTCATTCGTTTCTTGCTCAAATTCACGTAAGTTCGTCTTATTCTTCTCTCTTATCTTCCTCTATCCGTATTGATAATAAAATTACCGTCTTTCTCGCTTTTTAAATTATCCGTCTTTCTCAAGGTGAATGATATTCGTCTTTTATTATCTAATTGTATGTAGGTGGAGACTAGGAAGGTTTAGAAATCGATTAAAGACGCGTAAAGGTAACGGTGAAGGGTTACTCGGTATCATTTACGTGTTTTACATGCTTTATATGCTAGTATTCGTATTTAGAATACGATTAGAAAGCTTAGGATTCATGTTATGGATGATGATTGTTGTTATTTGATGATTTTTGATGATGAATATTGATTGTTGGTAATTATTAGAAGTGATTTATGAGAACTGGAAATGATAAGGATGATGTATGTTGCTCACGGGTAAAGAGGTGCTCCCAGCCGGGTGACCGGCCGCCGGTCTGCCCACCGGCTGGGAACACATCAGTAAGACTTGTGATTTTTGTATAGCGGTGTTCCTGGCCGGGTGCCCGACCGCCGGCCCTCCGACCGGCCTGGAGCACACTGCTCTGTTTTCCTTGATTTTTGGATTTTGACTTGTTGCGCGAGCCGGGGTACCGGCCGCTGGTCCCTTGACCGGCCGGCACTACGGCTGTATGTTTTTCCTATGATTTCTAAAACTCGTAATTTATAATAGTTCGCATGATTCGTTTATCGTATAATTTTACGTAGTGACTTATAATATTCATGTTTTGGATATATGATATTTCATTCGCTTGTATCACATGTTTTGTGACGGTTTTTGCTATGTCCCACTTTGAGTCGGTTTTTACAAATGATACGGTTTGAGCACTATTTTGTCTTGTGCTTTGTACTCTCATTCCCTTGGCTACCTTCCCGTTCGTAAGGCTGGAATGTCGGAACGGAGAGGTATCCTACTGCTTAATTGCATGTGTTAGTGGGCATACGACGACGTTGTTGGGAGTTGAACGCTATGCGTTGATCGACCCGGCCGTCAAATGTTGTGTACTTGCGAGGTGGTGTTATTTGCATGTAGCGTACCGCTTGTTATGAGGCTTGTGCTCTTTTCCGCCTCTTTCGTGAATTGATCTACCGAATTTGGGGTACTCGGCGTCTATGATTGACCGTCTTGGATGCGAAACGTGTATCGCATGTCGAATCGGAAAATGTGATTCCGAGAATCTGGCCAGGTTTAGATTAGGAGCCGTTTTATTATCGTTCCTACCAGGAGGAAATTAGTCTACATATACGAAATGTGATCGTGTATGCGTTCAGGGAAAATGTTTATCTCGTGGATGCCTGTTAATCATACTTGCCATGTACACGGTGCTAGTGCGTTTCATTTACCGTGAGAGATGTCGTCTTTGTGTCGTCGTTCTTGAATGCGTGATTTCATGACTTATTATTCATGGTCATTGCATGATTGGGCATTGTCAATATATTGGTATGTTTGAATGGATGATAATATGATGAGTTTATTGTGGTCATCGCATGACTTGGCATGGTTGTTTGTCGAGTCTCAATCTTATCAAACTTATACCGCTAACGGTGAGATGTAAGCCCTAGTGAGCGTATTCGGCTGCCTAAGAGTGTCTTCCCCGAGTCTTTGTATCACATGATGGATACGGACTTGTACCTCTTATACTCTTATCATTATATGTGGAATTGCCTATCTATCCTTATCGTATCTCACATGTATATCTATATGTATGCATGCTCTACTTTTGTATTTCCTTCTATGTACGTTTAATGTGATATGGCTGGGAGAACCCGGAGTTACTCCCCACTGACTGTGGCGTTCATGTTTTTCATGGATGAACAGGTTGCTTGCATGGATGGCTTTTTGCTTGACATTTTGGGTTCTGGTGTGAGCTAGCGGGCGTTGTCCCTGGATTAAAACACCTCTAGACGATTTTAGCTTGTTTGCTACACTTTTACTTGTTAACAATTTGGAGAGACTTCGTATCATGATGTAGTTTAATTCGTACTTTAGTTTGTAATATTTGACACTCCTCGTATTCTTTCCTTGCATGTATAAAAGTTTTTAAAACTTCATATTTCCGCTATATATTTCACATGCTTGTTTGTTTTATATTTCCGCATTCGCGAGGGTTGTCACATATAAAGATCAGCAACCCTTCTTATATTCTGCTTCTACTCGTCCTGTGAAGTGTAAGATGTACTCTTCATCTTTTGATAAATTACCTTGCACCGCTAGTACGCATACGCTTTGCAGGTACCCTTTTAAACATCATAAGAAAGTGACAAGAAGGATAGTCATCTTTAAGAAGAAGTATAGTCAAGCAGATGAATCTCCAAGACACAATTTATCTACTTTGCCTAAAGGTAGATCCTTTTCCCGTAAGTCTCTACGTCCTCGTGGCGTAAGTGTGTCTTTTTGCAGGTACTTCTCCGAAGCTAAATTGATAAAGAAGAGGAAAGGAATAGTCGTTCAATTGGTCAGCTCTGATCGCCCTTTCAAGAAGCCTACTTTGTTTGTCTGCCCCATTCCTAGTTTAGTTTCTTTTCCAAATAATGTAATAATAAAATCCGACTCCGCGAGTCGGGTATATATTGTGTAAGCTACAATATTTTTACTGCTGCCAGAAAAAAAAAAGAAAAAAAAACTAATTATGTAAGCTTTTACTAACTTTTTTATTGTTTTCATTATTGTCCTGAAACCAAAATTAGAAGAGGAGGATGAGCTAGTTGATGTAAGCATATTTGACTATATCCAAGACCCGGAAAATCTGTAAGGTAACCTAACCTAATCTCTATGCCTCGTAATTGTAGAAGACTAATATTTTAGTTAGAAAGCGAATAAACAAATATTGGTAGAATAGGTTATTCTAACTGTTGAGAAAGTAACCCCAACATTGATGATCCTTAAGTAACCAATTGAACTGAAACCTCTACAAAAATAGAGATTTTCATAGGCTAAAAGGGGCCAGGGTGAACGCTCCCTCACACACTCACTCACTCACTCACTCAGAATACTCAAGAAACCTGCACTAGGCCAG
This sequence comes from Heliosperma pusillum, assembly GCA_022085475.1. Lineage (NCBI taxonomy): Eukaryota > Viridiplantae > Streptophyta > Magnoliopsida > Caryophyllales > Caryophyllaceae > Heliosperma > Heliosperma pusillum. Next base: position 27,329 of record JAIUZE010003274.1, on the reverse strand, counting down.
GCAGAACAGATAGGACTTTGCACCTTAGCACACAAGCACAGGTAGCAAAGGTTATGTTTAAGACTCAAGACACACAAGTAATGACTCTTAAACACTGTAATCTTAGGTCACACACAATAAGAATTACCACAATACTTAGCTTTGCTAAAGAATTGCAAATGAACAAAGTTCAGGTTTATATTAATTCAAGTCTGAGTTCTTTAGGTTACAATGCAGGCCTTATATAGACAATTACAATAGATCTCTACCCTTGAAATTAAACATAATCTAAGGGCTGAAAGAACCTTAAAAATACTGATAAATGAAATGAAAAAGTCAGCTAATAGGACGAGTAAAACAGAATACAGAAATGACAGAAAAAGCAAGACTGAAAAGTGTTCTTGTTCCTTTCCTGAAATGGTAATGTTGCTCAATTTCTTGGGGAGCCTTTGTCTGGTTTGTTGCTGCTGGTCTTGGGGGTTGAGGGGGACTGTTAGATACCCTTCCCAACGTTCTTATTTATGCTAGTTTGATCACACAAAAGTAAGGAGTCTTGGACAGATTTAATTGGACTTGTTCCTGCTGACTTCCTCAGAATGACCTTCAATATGGTAGGCTGTTTTAGGTAGACTTCCAGAACTTATTTGGAAAACTTGTCCTGAACTTTTCTCTTGCTAAGGACCTTACATTGAGGGGAAAATAATTTGGCGCCCTTGGTTGGACTCGTGCTGCATGATATTTGGCTGGTTACTGGACTTGTTCTGACTGGTTTTCTGTAGAATGGACCCTGCTCTGGTGATCCTGGTTGTGGTTGTTCTTGCTTGTATAGGGGCTTGTTCTTGGCTCTTGCTTGGGTATATGTGAGTTGTTAAGCTCAGTGTTCCTGCTGTGGGATTCCTTCCTCGCTGTATGGGAGGTGGTAAGCTCAATGCTCATGCTGTGGCAGTGTTTTGTGTTCCTGCTGTGGAGTTCTGGTTGGCTAGAGGATCAATTCCCGTTGCACTGCTTCTCCTCTTCCCCAGCTCTTTTTTCCTGTTTCCGGAATATTTTCTAGATTTCTTTTCATGTTCGTGTTATTCCAAAACTCTTCGGATTTCTCCGTATAAAATGAGAGGTCCGTGCTCACTTTTAAGGCATGCGAGTGTTCCGCCTCTTCTTTTCTCTCTCTTTGCATTCTAGACCTTATTCTAAGCATTTTGACATCTACGTGTTTTATCAATCGACCAAGTAAGCTCAGATCCTTCTGGGTTCCCGTCACGTTATTGCATAGTCCTACCAATTTGACCAACTACACTTAATCAATTTAACTAATCTTTTTTATCCTCTTACGAGGGCACGTTATTTACATTCGAGTCGAGCTATCGCTAAAACGCAACTTAGTTAATATTGTTTCGTCAACATGTAATTCTGAGGGCGTTATAATCCTGCCTTTTTATTTTGTATTTTATTTCATATCATGTAAGATTCAGGTCGGATTTATGATCAAACCTTTTCAAAACCTTTGTTAGTTTTTTATTATTTCTTATAACTCGTCTTTTATTATAATAAGATAGTTTGTCTTGAGTTAGATCCCTAATAATCAATATTAGTGGGTTATTTGTCGTCTTTTAGATCAAGTATGAGTCTTTTGAGGTTTGATCCATCCATATCAAATCTCTAGGATTCGCCTTTGATATAATTAGAGTAATTAATATGACTTAAATCACTTCTATTCAACTAATAGATCAATAATAAACCGTAGATACACAAACGAATACTAACTGATTGCGACTCTGGCTACTAACTAATTGTGATTCTGACTTCACAGCCAGAACCCAACTCAAGAACAAACGCACAGAGTGCTGCGCCTCTTCCAGAGGACGCATCACCCGCTGCGCCTGTTCTGGGTTGGATTCTGTCTCTGAACTTCCTGACTCTTTCCGACGAAGCCATAATTATTAATTAATCGACTATTAATTCTAATATCGCTGCTAATCTGTTCGTTTAGTCTTTTATCCTTTCTTTTCTTCAAACCTTTCTTGTTGGCATATTTCCGACATAGATAATGTAAATCAGTTGTAATTCTATTTAATCATTGTATTGTATGATTTATATGCCTTTCACACGTAATCAATCTAATTCCTAATTCAACTCAGTTGAATGCCAAACTACATGTTCAACCGACATAGTTTAATTCACATGCTAGGATTAAATTGTGGATGTTTCATTGCATGCATATAACCGACAACATATCAAGTACAGAAGAGTTTCCCTAATCATTAGTACAGGCCGCTATCGAGGCGGGCGGGATTAGGTGCTCGATTAAAGAACTTCCTAATACGTACCCTCACCTCTTACTCCAGATCTCTGTGAACATCCGTGTTCATTGGAATCCACGAGAGTCATTCTAGACACAGAATGCTAAGGGTAACGAGTTCTTGGTGTTCATGTCACCACTTTGTGTCTTTACATGACATAAAGTATTTGAAGGGTTCCAACTTCCCACAAAAGTTGGTGGCAACTCCACAAATGCGTAATCCTACGCTTGTCTCTCGTTTCTTCGTCCATGGTTCCACGCGTGCCACGACCTCGGAAAGGATCGCAAACCCGTGAATCACAAAATGTTAGATGTTACTAGGAATAAATAATTAGGAGTTAGATTTTATATGATATCATGACTCTTAATGTAGTACGGTATGTTAGAAATATAGGACCTTATAAAATAGAGGTCATTAGTCATGTTGGAAAGATTTGAGTAAATGCTTAATATTCCGAGTTAAGCATAGATTGAAATCTTAGCTAATAACTAAGTGATTGAGATTGTCTTATTGTTACAGTTTGAATAATAATACAGGTTGGGTTGTGATGAAGTCCATAACAAAAATATTGTGTCTTTTGTCTTTATATTATTTGTACCAAAAGCTCCAACAAATGGTATAAGAGCTACGGCTCGATAAAGAAACGTTTTGGTACAAAGTTTTATATGGAGTTGTTCAACGGTTGGAACAATTTCTCGTTGTGGCAAAGCATGATTTAGGATGTTGTCATACAACAAGGGTTGTATGCGACTCTTGAAGACAAGAAGCCCGATGATGTTCAAGTTCTCAAATGGGAGGACATGAAATTGTGCGCGGTTAGTACAATCCATTTAGCCCTTGCACCCTAAATTAAGTATAGCGCGTTAGAGGAGACAAATCCTAAGGAGTTGTGGGCCAAGTTATCTAGAATTTATAATGCGAAGTTCTTGGCTAATAAACTATTCTTGAAGAAAAATCTTTTGGAGCTCGAGATGGTAGATGACGGCGATTTGAGAGACCATCTAAACAAGTTCAATGGCTTGATCACCCAATTGGCAAGTTTGGAAGAGACATTCAAAGAAGAAGATAAGACAATAATGTTGTTGGCTTCTCTTCCCAAAAAGTATAACACGGTTATTACTAGTTTACTTGTGGGGAAGACAACATTGGCCTTAGATGAGACCGTTGTGGTTTTGCTTGAGTCCGAAAAATTTATGAAGCAAGGAAGCGGTGGCTCATCAAATGATGGAGGAGCTTTTGTGGTAGATTACCGTGGCAAGAAGAAGGGCGGTTGGAAAACGCATAATCCTAATATAAGGTGCTTCTACTGCAGTGATTTAGGTCATATACAAACTATGTGTCCTAAGGCAAATGAATATTTGAAAGAGTTGAAAAAGACTCGTGATAGTGAGGGTTGCAACTATTGCAGAAGTTGATGTTAGTGAGCTCTTAATGGTTCATGGAGATAAGGAATTTAAAGAGAGCTGGATGTTAGATTCGGGAACTTTCTATCACATATGTGGGAGAAGAGATTGGTTCTCTTCTTATGAAAAATATGAAGGTAGTAAGATGGTTAGTTTGCCTAATGGTGACAAGGCAAAGATTGAAGGGATTGGTGAGGTGAAGGTGAGACTTCATGATGGCCAAGTTAGAAGGTTTCGTGATGTTAGACACATACGAAACATTAGTAGAAATTTAATCTCATTGGGTAGATTAGATGGGCGGGGTTATACCATTCATGTTGAAAATGGTGTTTTGGAAGTCACTAAAAAGGGTAAGGTGATTCTCAAGGGAAGAAAATGTAAAGCTAATTATTCACACTTGAAGGAGAATGTGGTGAAGATGGGTTAGTTCAAGGGGAGGTTCTCCCAGGTTAAGATTCGATTGATCGACATGATGATTGGCCGATTGGAAAACAATGTTGGGCTTAAGGGGGGGTTTGTTGGGAAAGTAACCCCAAAATTGATGCTCCTTAAGTTATACTATTAAGCATTAAGGGTCATAAGTTATTTTATGTTATGTCTAATATTTCTGTAATAGTTAAATGTTAGATGTTACTAAGAGTAAATAATTAGGAGTTAGATTATATATTATATTATGACTCTTAATGTAGTAAGGTATGTTAGAACTATATGACCTTATAAATAGAGGTCATCAGTCATGTTGGAAAGATGTGAGTAGATGCTTAATATCCCGAGTTAAGCATAGATTGAAATCTTAGCAAGTGGCTAAGTGATTGAGATTGTATTATTGTTACGGTTTGAATAATAATACAAGTTGGTTTCTGGTTAACTCCATAACAAAAATATTGTGTCTTTTGTCTTTATATTATTTGTACCAAAACCCCCACACTAACAAGTATGTAATTAGGATAGTATAAGATTTATTTGCTACATGCATGTTATTTGATAACCATGAATGATAGCCTAAAATAAATTATCATGAAAAGTGTAAATGTCTTGATTATATGTGTAATACTACTATTTGTGTTATCACCTCACATGAAATATATACCTACATGCATAAAATATTTAGTAGATACTCACATGTTAGATCCACTAAAATAAGGTCAAAAATAAAAAATGATATGTGTATGTTAACTTTTATAAAAATACCAAAACTTGTTTATTATTCTCGTTCTGTTTCATACATTACATGGAGCTGAAATTTTAATATGTTGTACCAACATATTTATAGAAGTTTTAGGCTTTGACCTTGCATTGACACGATTTTTCTTCTATTTTGTAAGATTTATGCAGTATTAATAATGTACGAAATTCAGTAAATTATATTGTCTTTTAAAAATCATAAAATAATTAAAGGAGTTCACTTCTTTAAATTAGTAACCATCATGCAAGTTTTCGTTGAAATATATTAAGTTTTGATCATGTTTCAAAAATAAACAAAAACTGATTTCATGGTTTAATACGAGTTTAATACTTTTTATTAATACAAGAATTTAAATTATAACCATAAAATGAATTCAAGTTCAATACAAAAAGGAGAATACAAAAAATATATTTTTAAATATTTTCGTAAAAATATTCATTTTATGTTTTAGACCACCTTACTTAGTTATTTTAATAATTGTTTTAAAAGCTTAATTGTATCTTATCTCAAAGACTATTCTTGAAAATACTTGTAAGGACTTTAACAAGGTCTAAAGACGATTTCTAACGATCTTTATGAATTTAGTAAAATTTTAGACTAAAATGTCTTTGATGGTTGTAAGTTTAAAATACTCATTTTACCATCGAATTGTAAAGTAAATCCATATTATAATAGAAGGACATTAGTGGAATATTAAAAACTCACTTAGGGACTTTTCGCTAGTAATGCCTTGACTAATTAAAACATTAGTTAACCTGTGAGTTGACTATGATGACCTTGGTTAACCATTGACTAATTAATTAGTCAAAAGTTACTAAGTCAAAGTAAATTTATACTTAGAATCAAATACCTAGAAATATTAATTCTTGACTAATGAACTAGAAATAATGAATTATGTTTCTAATCTATTAATTGAAGAAAATGTTCCAAATCTCAAATGCGAAAACTACTCGATTAAGATTAATACCTATTAAACTCTTATGGAGTTAATGCACTTATGAGTTAGTATATATTAAGATATATATAGTGAGAATATATATATATATATATATATAAATATATATCTATAATATATATATATGATAATATATATATATATATATATATATATATATATATATATTATTTATACGATCACTTGGACTAGGACCTGCAGGAGTTTATAGGTTCGGTATCATTCACTTGAACCACTATCATTGCTGCCGAATATGTCACTTAAATGGGACCTCTGAGTCGGTATGCTAATTTTTGTTATCTTGGGTATGCGTCTTGAATGGGACCTCTGAGCCAGATACCAATGTATTTATAATATAGATGTCGGTAAGTCAGTATATCAATGTTATATCGTATCTATTAGACATATATGAGTCATTTGTTTTGCGTGTTGGGCGCTATCTTGGTACAGTTTAGGGATCGACGTGACAGGAGATTGCTTAGAGAGCTTATGCTATATGAGTATGGACAGTACATCCCAAAGCTGCGTGTGGAGTGATTGTCGTTAGGATAGTATTTGACCAACTGCCACTAAGGAGCTGCGTGTTTCGAGGAGTTGTGGAGTGGGTATATGCGCATATATTGACAGGAGCTTGATCAGCTTTACTACCTTTCATCTTGGAAATTAATATTATTTCACGGTTGCGATCGTGTGCAGACCTTGACAGTTGTGATTTTCTTGGTGCCTCGAAGTGTGTGGGACATGTCACTTAAATGGGACCTTTGAGACCATCCATTAGTACTATGTTCTTCCCCATGATCCTGGTTGTTAAACTAAGTCAATTTAGTGGTTCGATCCTATTGAGCACTAGGGGTGAGATGTAAACCTCCTAGTATCAGTATGAACGGCGGGATTGATGCTCTCATTCGTACTCAAAAGTGAGATGCAAGCCTTGAGTATGCGTGAGACATTAGTAGTCACGTCCGGTACTTAATTTCAAAAAAGAAGAATGTTTTTAAAAGAAATGACTACAAATTTTAGTCACATTACACGTACTTGAATTTATCTTACGTTGATATTAAAGAAGGTTTGATGTAATTAGTTTGTTGAATAATTTTGTTATTCCCTCACGTTCATTATGTCACATTCCCAATGTAAACTTTTCACATGAACCTATGTACTACTTCATGTACATATCACATGGTGTACGTGTCGATGCTAAAATGTGACTGGAATTGTATGTTTGACCGCCTAATTGCATTACTAATTTTATGCATGATTGAGTTTGTTGATAGAGGACAGTTAGGTTACTCTCACTAAGTGGAGCATTTTTATTTTAATAATGTTTCAGGTGACTTGGATCTTGAGGACTAAATCTTAGGAAGGGGTTTGTCGAGAGGAAACGTTATCTAATTTTCATCTTTTATAAGTTGATGTAACAAAATATTAATACAGTCCAACCTTATTTTAATGTAATTTAGTAATCAAACTTTGTATTATGTTTTAACTTCCAGTTTTGATGAAGCAGCTCATTCTGAGTTGACGGTTTTAAATTTTATTGATTTTTGACTTAGTATTTATTCCACATTTTTGTTATTTAAGTCATTGGAGAAACTGGTTTGTTACATCTACTCACCTCCTCCATTTGTTCTATTAACCCTAAACTCCATTAAAACATCCATTTCTTCTCAAACTTCAAACTTCAAACCTCCATATCTCCCTCATCTCTCAACCAAATCCATTTATTTTTAGACCAATATTTGCCTTTCTTCTTCCTCTATCTTTCTAGGTAAGAAAGTCGTCACCTTTCTCACTTATTCAAATATTCCGTCTTTCTCTAGTGTGAGAAATATTTATCTTTTTGTATTATATTGATAGGTAGCGACTTAGAGGACTCGGGTGAAGACTATTTTTGATCAATGGAAAGCTTAGAAGACGCTAAATGAGGTAATGTAGATGGATTATTCGATATCACATTTTATGCGTGTCTTATGTGTTCTTGGGTAGTAATTATTGGTAAAGATGATTTCTTTATTGATTCATGTCATGAATTTGTATTCTCATATGTTGAATGGTGAAATTGTGTTTCTATTGTCTCTTAAATGGTGGGTTGGTTGATTATTAATTAAAAGATAGTATATTTATATGTTGATAATGAAATTGGTTTGGGTTTTGGATTTTATGACTAATTTGTGTTGAGAACCCTCTTTTATTAGTGTTTATATAATTACTATGCCTCATATGTTGATAACCACCATGTTAGTGTTCATTTAGAAGTTGTTTGAAGTTTGAGTTCATATAGAATGATTAATGGTGTCATTGACTGAATGTATGAATGAGATATGCTAATAGTGTCATATTATCATTCTTATGATCGTTACATGTACGTTTCTTATGTCTCGAATATAATAGTATTATGCTCATTGATGAAGTATCGAGTTATTATAACGATATTGTGCCCAACTTTGAAGTCGGAGCGATTTGGGTAAAGTTGTGTTTTGTGTTGTTGACGATTCTTGGAATCGACCGTTGTATGATCGTGTCTAATAGGTAAATAAGGCTTGGGAAACCTTCTTGGGTATTTACATGTTCATTTGAGATGCTAGAATGGGTACTAATATGTTTAAACAAGTTATATGAAAGTTGGAATGAAAATTAGAATGAGAAAAGCAAGTTTGGAATTTGTCTACATGAAGGGTCAACTTTAAACGCTCATATCTAGAGTTCTAGACATTCTATTAATGTATTTTCATGTCGAGGAGTTAGCTTGTCACACGCCCAAAAATACCAAGAAATGAGTGAGATATGACCAATGCACCAAAATTGGCCGTAGCAGTGTTTTGACCATGCGAACTTGGCCGTGCATAATGACCTTGACCGTGCACGTTGACTCCAGAGATGTATTGACCATGCGAATCTGGATGTGCATTATGAACTTGACCGTGCGAGTTGACTCCAAAGAGGTATTGGCCATGGAAACTTAGCCTTGCAAAACATAAAACTTTGTGTTGTGGCCTATAAACTCACTTTTCTTGGATTACCTTGTTAATTATGCTCTAAAATATTGTTCTAAAGCTTGTGGGTGATGATTTAACACTCGTTTATCATTAAAATACATTACTTATAACATATTCACATGTTAAATGATGGTTTGGATATTTCACTCATTTGGTCATGTTTAACTTGAATAGTCGATTAAGTCGTATTTGTTGGATAATGTGGAACTCTCATACCCCGTTTATACCCTTATAATCACTAGACGTGATGTTGGAGCAATGGGGGTACGTTGTTGGGAGGCGAACGCTTAGCGTTGATCGACTCGCCCGTCAAATGTTTTACTATTGCGCGGTGTTGTCATTGCATGTAGCGTACTTGATTGTTTAATTTTGACCCATGTTCTGTGTGGTTTAGCATGAAGATGGTACTTGTGCTCTTTCCGCCACTTTTGTGTGGTTTAGCCGAATTTGGGGTACTCGACTTCCATTGGGTCGATCGAGTCTTGCACGTGAAACATTGATCGCATGTCGAATCAAAACACGTTTATTCCGAGATTTTGGCCTGGACTAAACTAGAATCGTATTATATTATCGTCGTCCTACCTGGAGGATTAGGATCTTGAGTATACGAAATATTTATCGTATACGATTCAAGGAAAAGTTTATCTCGTGGACTTGTTTGTCTTGCTTATAAAGTACATATGATAGTGTATGTCATTTACCGTGATAGTGTGTTTGCATCACATGATGGTTGTTGGATGTATATACAAGTTGTGCATGTAGCCACACTATTGCGGAGGACTCCTTCTCCAACAATATCTTGTCTCGACAGGTTGTGTGCTACTGATTCACTTGTCTCTTTGTGTCACATCCTCCCACTCACCGCAAGGTGTCTTTCAGGTCGCACTTGCGAGCGAAAAAAAAATATATATAGTGGTTTTCTCGATCTGGGAGAATAACTGTCTGACCGGAAAATCTACCAGAGATCTCTTCCGAGCATGGCCACGCATTTCCAGTCACTACTCCTCGAGTGGCACGAAGATGTTGATACCAAACGTGGGTGGACAATTCATGTTGTCCCAACTTACACTGTATAATGCATATCACCATGACCCTGAAGTTGCGCATCGGCCTCCTTTCACGGTACGACCTAGGACAAAAACCAAAGTCAATCGGAAACTACACCGACTCAGGTAAATGGTCGCCAGTCTAAAGAATCGACTTATAGGAATAATATAGAAATCCCTGCCACGACCAGGCTTCAACAATTTGATAAGGGATCCTATAAAGGTCACTTCCCGACAGAGTGTCATATCGTATGTCTATGTAAACGCCCAATCATCTCCATGACCCCATGGCGCTGAACTAGCCATCGACCGACTTACAATCTAGTCACTACGAGACGTCACCTCATATGAGTGACTAGGGACAATAGTACAAAGTTTATCTTGTTCACTTGAATTGTGTTCAACTTTTAATAAAACCAATTCAGATAAAACAAAGTATTAAAATTTAGTCAAACTAAACAAAAGAGTTTTTAATAAAACGCTAACAATGAATGCGATTATCAAATATATGGAAAAATTGATGCGCTATCAATAATTTCATATCCCATAATCTCCAGCAATTCAGGTACACGTTTCAATCCCCATTCAAATGACATGACTATCATGTTGAGCCTGCAAAAGGCATGGCTAATGGATTAGCAATACTAGCATCTTTCCCATTTCTGATTGCAATTTGCTATTGTCTACGTAATCACATATTACATAAAAAATTCTGAGTACGTGTCTAGGTTTGAATATAGACTTAGGCCCCTTAGCCTAAAGGTAGCTCCCACTGTATTACCAGTATCATGGGATAGGATATGCAGCTGTAGGAACTATTCCTAGTCCCTCCATATTGTCGAATCCATGCTACTTTGATATGTCTCAACAAATGATGCAATGTACTCCATTTTCGTTGTTAAATCCGCAATTATTAACTGCCTGAAACACTTCCAGCGGATACATGACATTTATATTTGGAAATGTCACTCCTACTTAGAACCTTTCCAATAGTCCTTTCTGCTTGATACTCTTCCAACAGATAAATCTTCTATAAAACACAGCCAATTCGTGATTTCAAATCACCTTGTTTGGAAACTGACGTATGTATAACCCCTTACACAAAACTCAGTATATATACTCCAAACATTCAGAACATATCCTTAGTCCTTTGCAAGTACTTAAGGATGTTCTTTATGGCTATCAAGTGACTCTTACTTGGATTTGATTGAAAACAATTTGTCATGCTCAAAGCATGCGAAATGTCGGATTGAGCATACATCACAGCGTATATAACTGATCCCGCATCGGAAGCAAAAGGAATCAATTATTTATGTGTTCAACTTCTTTGTACTAGGCAAAGATCTTATCAATATAAGAATTTTGACTTAATGCTAATATTGTTTTAGATTTATCTCCATAAATCCAGATATCTAAGAGATGTATTCTACTTCTCCAAAGTCTTCCATTATCTAAAATGAACAATATATCTCCACTTATAAGACTTTTGAAAACCACATTACTCCCACTAAACTTCATGTATCAACATAATTCCTCGAGATATCGAGAAATGCTTTATGACATGATTGACACACTAATTCCAACTCTTTAGTGCTTACTTAAGACATCCTCTTAAGCTTGAAAATTAACTTAGGATAATTAGGATCAACGAACTCACAGATGGATATAAAATATACTACCTCTTCTAGAATCGTATTCAAGAAGGTGGTTCTTGAGATCCAATTGTCATCATACTATTATGAAATGGCGCAATCGCTAAATATATTCGAATGGATCAAAGCATTAAGATTGGTGAAAACTCTTTGCCTACAAATCTAGTTTTGAGAAAACATCTTTATGTTTATCCATGCAGATATTGATTTTAAAAATTTATTTAGATTGAAGAGGTCGTACTTCTTCAAGTAAAATTTACCAGGTCATATACCTGACCATCATGCATGGAGTCCATTTCGAATCGCATGACTCTAAGCCATAGCATGAAGTTGGGACTATAAATAGTCTTTTATAAGTCACGGGTTAGATACTTTCTAAAAGTAATACGAATTCATCACTATCAAAGAGTAATAAAATTCCACCTGACCTCCTAGGTTTGGCATGAAATAACTACTAAGCAAACATTGAGGAAACCTTTTTCCAAATTATATGCTCAGTGTGTGGCTCTCGAAACATTTTCTCCCACTCTCTCTTTTAGAAGCAATTGTATTTTTCCTACGAAGACAGCATCACGAGCCACAAACGCTTTGTTCTCATGATCAACGTAGGATTATTGTATATGGAATAAAATAAGACTGTTTTAAATGTGCTTTAATATGGTGGGAAAAGAAATAGCAGACAAAATAATAAAAGCCCAAGGTTAGTCAAGTGGCTTAGTGTGACTTGGCAAAGACAAAACCATATCGTATAAGGTTCTGTTTCTCTATTCAACGACACCTTATCTCATAATGTGTTTTAGAGAAGTTAACTCATGAAATTATTTCACAATACTTTTGGTGAAAATCAAAGTCAATACTTAGATATTTCTTGTTACGATTTGGTCGTAAGTCCTTGATCTAATACTCTTGGTAGTTAACTACATCACATTGAAGCTCTTTAATTTTTCAAAGATTTCTCACAGCACCTCATTAAGTAGAATCAAACACAATATCTATTTAAATCGTCGGTAAATAAAGTGAAGTAGTCATAACCATCTCTGGTTGTGATTGTTATTGGACCACACATATTCTTATGTAATAGGACCAATAACTCACTAGTTCGATTTTCTTTTCAATAAAAAAGGGCACGAATCATCTTGCCTTGAATACAAGATTTGCACACACCATAAGATTCAAAATCAAATGTTTTAGGGATACTAGTCAATACTAGCCTCTTAATGTGCTAGACAATCCAGAATTAAGATTAGATCCGGGTTACCAATTTTGAGCCTTTTACAATCTATATGACCAGTAATTTCTAGTTTAGTTCAAGAATATAATTACCTTTGATTGGTATGGCATAACCATTGACCAAGTATATGTATAAAAAAAGAAGACAACGGTTGTTCCAATCACAAAAGAGAAACACTCTTTGTCTTACACAAAAGTTGATATTCTTATTTAGATGTTGTGTACATAATAACTTTTATTAAAGTATACCTCTAAATCCAAAACTAGATTGATCACATTATAACTTTTATATGTCTTTATAGAAATAAAAACTACAATAGTTCTATTTCCCTTGTAGGTCGACATTTAATCATGGCTAGTCATCGCACTAATCACTATTATATGTATCGAATACATTGATGAGAACCACAATACGTATCTAATAACCAAAAGTTGCATTTAGCAAAATAAATGTCGTTCATATCGATATTATGGGTGAAAATACTTTTAGATGTAGTACACCCAATTTCTAATTCTTCAGAAAACTTAGGACAAATTCTTTTCTAGTGTCTTACACTGTAATAATAGAATCATCAAAAGTTGGGTTCGACACATTGCTTGGGTTTGACTTTGCTATTCAAAATAGCCTTGCCTTTTGCCCTTGCCTTGTGCCAACATCGTCCCAACCTACTCTTAAACCTTGTCCGATTTTTAACAATTAAGAATAAAACATCTCTCTTAGAGCTCCCACTCACTTTCATGAATCTTTATTTACACAATAGAATTATTATGAAGACTATTCTTCATTTCATTCTTGGTTTTGCCTTCAAAAGGGATAAACCTTTCATGAAGTGACTACGGTATTTGGTTAATCACAATTTCAAATAAATTGAGAAACCTTGTCGTCCCATCTGATTTGGCCTCTTTTGAGGTAAGCCTTGATAAGGAGCATTATGACGACATACCAAAAAATACAAATATTTTCTTTGGAGCAAAAAACATTGATGTACCATTGTTATAAGAAGACGTCACTAAAAAAATCAAAATGTTTTTGACTAAGTGTGACATATTCATATACTCTTCATAAGAGACATTTGCAACGGTGAATATGAGGACCAAAAGATAAATTTAATTTTGTCTTTAGCTATGGTGTTTTATACGGAGTTTTAAATCGCAATAAAAAATGCTATCGTATAAATTTATGGAAACTCCTTTCCACGATTGAACGGATATACAAGTTTGTAGAAGAATTAAATATTTGTCATTGCGCGAATAATATAAATATCAACGAAAAAATAAGATTCATTGCTTATATATAATTCACTTGTAAAACAATTTTAACAAGTCACTTATATAATGACCCCTCACGAAATTATATAAGTGATTCCGAGACCCACATTTTAGATAATAATGAACATGTTATGCCACTTTTATGTAATAAACGGTAAGTCAACATTTTGACTAATTCTACCCCTAGAACTCTCAATCGACGGATTTCAACCAAATTCATCTCCAAGTCCCGGGATAACGCTTATCCCGTTGAGTCCAACCCAATTTAGGCATGTGATCGCATCACCCTACTTACCCGAGGTAAAAAAGGTACACATAGTGGTTTTCGTAATGAACACGGGGTTTATAGGTGCTTCAGTTGGTAAGGTTAAATCTCAATTTCTTTTAAGCTATGTGAGAGGTCTTGTCAATTTAGTTATTAATTCTCTATTAATAAGTGAACTAAATCGGTTAATTTTGAATAACGTTGAATTGACAATCAAAAAATAAAAATGCATGTTGGCGATTTTGGCATGAGCAAAAACATAAAGCAAACAAATAATAAATCCTAGTATGGCCACCTAGCTAATCTAATTAACTAGACGATTACAAAGGAAACCAACTCCTTGGCTCCTTGCCTCTTCATGGAACACGCTTTAAAAAGGCACCGTCTTTTGGAACACTGACTTCGGGAATCTCCGTCTTCATAATAATTAATTACAAAAAAGATACAAATAAAATTACTATTATACATTTGATCTAGAAAATGAAATTAAATTATTACAAACGGCAATACGAGATCGCAAATAGAATAACAATTGAATCGGTATTCCCTTACATTACGGGTAATACCGATTAAAATAATCTACGTAATACTAGGTACAACTTGCATTAAAAATTAAACTAATGACATTCATTCATTCAAAAATAACAACATAAATAAAATGCTGTAAAAAAATCATGCCAAAATCGCCCTTAACACTTATCATGCTCATTCTAGCTCGGTTTTATGGATTGTATCGATTTTTAACCATTAAAAATCAATAATCAACACTTAAATCGTATTTAAGCTCAAACTAATTATATAAATTGATTTAGAACTCAAAATTAGTGTTTGTATTTAATTAGTTTGAATTGATCGTATTAGCTAAATATAGAGGTTTAATCACAACATTTATGAAATAAACCCCAAAAAAATATACAAATCAGAAATAAATGAAATAAATTTTCTTTTACATTCTGGAACATTTCCAGGAACTCCAAAAACCAAGAATATTTGCCCAAAAATTTTGAATTAATTTTATGAACAAAAAGACTTGTATTTATCGGTTTTATCAAATAAAAACCAATAAATATAGTAAAATAGTGAAACAAACTACCAAATTTAACCAAGATGAAATGAATCAGATTATAAAATGTACCAAAAATTTTGAAGACCAGAAAAAGACGTTTAAGTTTTATGAACATAATTATCTAACTTTATCGACTTTTATCTCATAAAAATCAATAATCATGCAACACTTAATTAAAAATCACGAAATTTTTCATACAGTATGTAAAATATGCATGTGAGATCATATAAAAAATTCATGACTATAATCAACATGCAAATCTTTGTAGTTAACTTTTAACATAAAAAGTGCATATTAACTTGATTTAAAGGACATAAATCAAAATAAATAGCAAATCAATCCCTAAAATCACCAAATTTGACCACAACAATTTTGAGGTCAGTAGGTATGCATGAAAATCAAAAAAAATGGTGCAATCCATTTTTAACACAAATTTTCGATTTTACTCAAGTTATCGTATAACTCGATTTTAATGCTTAAAATCAACATGCATGTAACAATTGAGACGTGATACCACATGATAGTCCTTGACCTCTAATTATACTCCTCTAATTATTTCATTAAATTACATTACCATAATGATTTAGGATCTAGTTATCATGCATGCAAATATAAAAGCATAAAAATAAAAAAATGATAAAATTTCCTTACAATGAGAAATTTTCGGTTAAATAAGGGCACAATAAAAACTCCTTATTATTGTTTTTGAGCATGGAATTAGTGGATTATCCTCCATAAAACAACCTACAAAGTAGAAGGCCTCCTTCTTGTTGCACCCAAGATGGTACCCAAAAAGATCTAAACTTATTATTAACTAGATAATAAGTAAAGACATAATACTACTAATATTAGTGTATTACTACTCTAGTAATACTTAGATAATATTAGTGTATATTAGAACTTTAGAAAGATGTGAGGTTTTAGTGAGAAGAGCCAAAATAAGCATAAGAATGAAGTAGTAGTAAAATAAGAACAACTATTGTGCTTATATAAAAGCCTTTTGGCCGGTCCCTTATGCTCATCTTTGAGCCAATATTTTGCTTATTTTTAATCTCATGCAAAGTGGTAGAGTACTGGTGGTGATTGTAATTATAATGGTGTCATAACATTAGGTGGAGTGTAGGATTAGATGAGAACAATCATCATTGATCTCCACTAACCAAATATCCGGCCCCTACTAGTGTTATGTGGTCCATTTTGATTTTTGATATTTGTCGCACAAATACTTATAATCATATGTTTAATTATCTTTGATAAGTGAATATTTGTATGATTTTAACCCTCAGTTTAGCTCGGTTTTGTTTGTCATTTGTGCTTTGTTAAGCCATTTTATGAGCTAATGTCGTCTCTAGGCGAATTCCTGTGTTCTAACTTGTTTTGTAGGGAAAGTGACGTTTCTACGCCCTTTTTCTATATTCCCGAGCATTTACCTAGAACCCAACGATTCGAAGAAGAAAGCTTGACCATGTGTAAGGCATTTCAAGAAGGTTCACTAACTTAAGAGAGAGAAGAAGCAAAGACGGTTTCGTAGTTGTCAGAAGATCAATCAATTAGACGGGAGAATTCATCGCTTTACATCAAATCCTATCAACAAACCCGATTGTATAAGTCAAGGGGGATGTTGGAAGTCAAGTCAAGCAAAGGAAGATGAAGCGTTAGTCAAGAGCTTCCAGAAGACGACTTACCTGATCGGGTAAGTGTGTACCCGATCGGAGATGTGTGCTGATCCAAGCATTGCGGCTCCTTCTTCCTAATTTTGTCCTATGTATTTAATGCCCAACCTCTTCTCCACGAAACCCTAATACTATAAATAGATGCTCTAGCCTCACAACACTATCACACACTATCATCTCATAACATCTATCTCTTACACAATCTAGTCTTAGTTTTCTCTTTAGTTTTAGTCTTTCTAGTGTAGATTATCTTCTACTTTTGTCTTTTGTTCTTAGTTTATTTCTGTCCATTTCATATCAAAACATTAGTTTAGTTCAATAAGAATTTCAATCTTTGTATCTACTTTGTTGGGTTCAAGAGTTGTAATTCAAGGTACGGTATTTCTATGCGAGGGATTTCTATTATTGTTATCGCTTTCATCATTGATCATCACCTAGGTATTCCTAATTTATTCTTATTATTCTTTATTGCTTTCCATTTGATTGTTATTTTCTATTTTCATTAGATTCATTTTCATGTTGTTATAATCATAGTTTCATTTCTTAGATTGTCATATAGCGTCGTTATTATCGCCACATAGAGAGTCTAAATTATTGTCAAAATCAACTAAATATGCTAATCTTAACTTTCATTGTTACTATCATCTTAGTCATAAACATAATCATGAGTGAGTAGTCACCTTTCTAGGGTGTAGGGTAGCCATGTTAGATTGATTAAAAGATGATAATTGGATAAAAGAAATTGTGCTTTTAAAACATTGTGTCTATGCATGTTTGGACTTTAACGATAGTTGACGATTCTTGATCACAATCATTGACTAGTATGGAATTCTTTTCCAAAGTAGACATACGAGATTTGAATAGACAAAGCATGACATAGTGGATTAAGACCTAGTAAATCGCCTAAAAGCCTGCTAGACCATCTGATCTATGATTGTAATGAACACACCATTCTTACGAACGCTCAATGAATTACTTGCATATCCTAAATCCAATTTCATCAATATGTCAATCTACATGTGTGAACCTATTTCCCTAGATGCTTCTCATTATTGTTAAATCATCATTTGCCTTATTGCTTTCATCTTTAATTACTTTTATTTTATTTTTATTTATGCCTTTTGTTAGTTTAGACATCACATTTCCAAAACCCAGAAAATTGTTAGATAAAACTCAATTGTGAGACGATTCACAATCCATAGGAAATACCATCTCCCTGAGGATCGACCCCTACTTCCCTAATTACATTAATTTGTTATTAGCCTAGTCTGGGTAATTTATCATTGTATCGGGCTCGCGACAGGACCGATCAATCTTGTATAATTAAGTGTTAATTTGATCATATAACAATTATATGACTTCAATTAATAATCAATATTCACTCAAATTTTAAGTGATATTTTACCATTATATTAATATATAATGGGTTCCAAAATGTCCAGTTAATTTAATTTACAACTCTTTGTAAACATAATTAACTAATTTAAAGAATTAACAATTAATCTAAATTAAATCTTATTTAATCGTATTAAAATAAGACATAAAATTTATTCAGTCAGTTATCGTAAAATAGACTAATAAACTTAAGTGGAATGAGTTCCTAACTCAATTTCCAATAAATAACTCTCGTAACTAAACATACATATCAAATATATGTAATGGGCTAATTAACTGTATCATATACAAATAATTAGTTCTACTATTTGGGTTTCATCCTATAGGTGTTGTGACAACCCTCGCGAATGCGGAAATATAAAACATACAAGCATGTGAAAAGATATGCGGAAATACGGTATTTTAAAAACTTTTATACATGCAAGATAGAAAATACGAGGAGTGTCAAAATTACAAACTAAAGTACTAAATATAACAAAGAGACGGGGTCTCTTAAAATGTTAACAACCAACAAGTGTTTAGAAAACTAGCTAAAATCGTCTAGAGGTTAATCATCCAGGGACTACGCTCGCTAGCTCACACCCGAACCCAAAATGTCACATCCAAAAAGTCAATCCATGCAAGCAACCTGTTCATTCATGAAAAACATGAACGCCACAGTCAGTGGGGAGTAACTCCGGGTTCTCCCAGCCATATCACCTTTAACGTACATATAAGGAAATACAAAAGTAAAGCATGCATATATAGATATACATGTGAGTTGCGATAAGAATAGAAAGGCAATTCGATAGATAATGATAAGAGCATATGGAAATCAAATCCGAATTCCATCATTATATTCAAAGACCTCGGGAAAGACACCCTTAGGCAACCGAATACGCTCACTAGGGCTTGCATCTCACCGTTAGCGGTATAAGATTGATAAGATTGAGACTCGACAGACAAACCACGTCAAGTCATGCGATGATCACAATAACTACCACATATTATCATCCATTCACGAACCAAGACCTTGACGGTGTCAAGGCATGCAATGACCATGAATACAATCATGAAATCACGCATTCAAAGACAACGACACAAGACGACAATCTCACGGTAAATGAAACGCACTAGCATCGTGTACAAGGCAAGTATGATTATGGGCATCCACGGGAGTAAAACCTTCCCTGAACGCATACACGATTCAATCCATTTCGTATATGTAGACTAATTCCCTCCTGGTAGGACGACGATAATAATACGGTCCTAGTCTAAATCTGGCCAGACTCTCGGAATAAATCATGTTCCGATTCGACACGTGGTAAGACGTTCCACATCCAAGACTCGGGCTTATAAAATATATATGCCGAGTACCCCAAATTCGGTAGATCAATTCACGAAAGATGCGGAAAAACAGCTCAAGCCTCATGACAAGCGGTACGCTACATGCAAATAACACCACCTCGCAAGTATACAACATTTGACGGCCGGGTCGATCAACGCATAGCGGTCAACTCCCAACAACGTCGTCATATGCCCACTACACATGCAATTAAGCAGTAGGATACCTCTCCGTTCCGACATTCCAGCCTTACGAACGGGAAGGTAGCCAAGGGAATGAGAGTACAAAGCACAATACAAAATAGTGCTCAAACCGACTCATTTGTAAAAAACCGACTCAAAGTGGGAACATAGCAAAAACCGTCACAAAACATGTGATACATGCGAATGAGATATCATAAATCCAAAACATGAATCAATACATGATACCCAAGCATTAGACCAAGTTTAAGAAGCATAATAAATAAGAAACATAGATAACTCTCCAAAACAACAATTTTGGAAACTAACTTAAACAAGGGTTCACTTCAAACTGTCATAACTATAGTTCTAGATATGGGAATGCAGAAATTCCAAGTCGAGGTGATAGCTTATCCTCTTACGGTTCCAACGAGTGGTCACAAGCCCAAAACAAGCAAGTAACGAAGGAGATATGAGCATTCTACCAAAAAGGGTCGGTGCTGTGAATTTACACGAGTCCACCCGAGAACCAACAACACCTTCCTATCATTTCCAATTTTCCTAATTACTTCTATCAACTATCAACAATCAATATTCATCATCAACAATCATCAACTAACAACAATCATCCTCAAAATCATAATTTCTAAGCTTTCTAATTGTATTCCAAAAAAAACGAATTCTAACATGGAAATCATGTAAAACACGTAAATGATATCGAGTAACCCTTCACCGTTACCTTTTCGCGTCTTTAAACGGTTTCTAAACCTTCTTAGTCTCCACCTACATACAATTAGATAATAAAAGATGAATATCATTCACCTTGAGAAAGACGGATAATTTAAAAACGAGAAAGACGGTAATTTTATTACCAATACGGATAGAGGAAGCTAAGAGGGGAAGAATAAGACGAACTTACGTGAATTCCGTCAAAGAACGAAGGAGATACGGTGATTCAAGGATCGAAAAAGCTATGGAGGCAAGGGTTTGATATTTGCTTAAGGAAGAGTAAGGGTTTGTGTTTGTTTTTGGGGTAATGAATTAGGTTAAGGGAATTAGAGTATAAGTAAGGAAAAGTCAACCAAAAAGTCAAACTCGCCTTAAGACGGCTTTTTCATGGAATCTCGCAGAAATTCCAAAAACGAACTCGGAAATTCTAAATTCGACTCGAAACTTAAAATTATAAATTAAAGCTTAAAATTACTGAAAAGATTTCGTAAAATATTTCTACTAGAAAAATAGGGTACATTTCCGGGTGTTACAGTCATTGTCTTGGTTCGTGAATGGATGATAATATGTTGGATTTTGTGTAATCATCGCATGACTTGACTGGTTTGTCTGTCGAGTCTCAATCTTATCAATCTTATACCGCTAACGGTGAGATGTAAGCCCTAGTGAGCGTATTCGATTGCCTAAGAGTGTCTTTCCTGAGTCTTTGAGTAACATGATGGTTCCTAAATTTGATTTCCATATGATCTTATCATTATATCTCGTATTGCCTATCTACTCTTATCGTAACTCACATGTATATCTATATATGCATGATTTTACTTTTTTATTTCCTTATATGTACGTTTAATGTGATATGGCTGGGAGAACCCGGAGTTACTCCCCATTGACTGTGGCGTTCATGTTTTTCATGAATGAACAGGTTGCTTGCATTGGATGACTTTTTGGATATGATGTTTTGGGGTTCGGGTGTGAGCTAACGGGCGTTGTCCCTGGAAGTTTTCACCTCTAGACGATATTAGCTAGTTTTGCTAAACACTTGTTCTTTGCTAACATTTTAAGAGACCCCGTCTCTTTGTTGTATTTCCGTATTTAGTTGTAATATTTTGACACTCCTCGTGTTATATAACTTGCATGTTTAAAGGTTTTTAAAATACCGTATTTCCGCATATCTTTTCACATGCTTGTATGTTTTATCTTTCCGCATTCGCGAGGGTTGTCACAGTTGGTATCAGAGCTTGATCGCTCCCGACGCACACACGTGAACCCTAACTTAAACTACTTGACCTTGAAATAATAAATGAGAGAGTTGGGTAGAAGTTAAGGACTTTAATTGGTAGTCTATTTGTTTATGCTAATTGATCGGAGTAACTTAATTTGTTTTTGTCTCTTATGAAGATGGTTAGACCGCGTTTAGCTGAGAATATTATGATGGAGGCTCTTGCTCAAGTGCTGAAGAATCAGCAAGATGCCGCTCTAGCTAATGCCAACCAAGTGCCCCCTAGAAGGGAGGACAACCAACAAGGTGGTTATGCATGGGTGGCGGGTCAAATTGCAAGGAGTAAGATTGTGCCATATGGTGGAGAGCCGGATCCGACGGAGTTATCCGATTGGTTCCGTGAGATGGAGAAACAATTTGATCTTTACCAAGTCCGAGAAGAGGACAAGGTGAGGATTGCAAAGCACTTTCTGGTGAGGGAAGCCGACAACTGGTGGGCTATCACAAGTGCCACTGCCGTTCTTGAAGAGGACTTTAACTGGGCTTGCTTCAAAGCTCTTGTGGAGGGTAGGTTTTATCCTAAGGAGCTTAAACAACAAAGGCTCAAGGAGTTCATAGATTTTAAACAAGGTAACCTATCGGCTCAAGAGTTTACTACGGAGTTTAATAAGCTCGCTCATTTCGCGCCAAGGCTTATTCGTGATGATGAAGACCGTGCATTCTATTATCGTAACAAGTTGAATGCCGTTCTTCAAAGTAAAGTGAGAAGGGGTACCGCGTCCTTTGGAGATCTCTATGATGATGCTTTGTGGGCTGAAAATTCAATGAGAGCTATAAGGGATGAAGCTTTGATGAATAGTCCCTCTCCTTCTTATGCTCCTAGGCCGAATGCTTTTGGGAAGAGGCCGTTTATTCCGTCTCCTTCTAATTCCTATGCTAACAAGAGGAAGTTTAATTTTTCTTCCAATGCTTATTCAAGGAATCCTACTCCTTTTATTCCTAGAGCTACTTCAAATGTGGCTCATAGGCCTTATGTTCCGCAAGCTCAAGCTCAAGGTCGCTTTTGCAACCGTTGTAGACAACCACATCACCCCGGTGTGGCATGTTACAACCGACCTTATGTGTGCTTCTTCTGTCAAAAGGGTGGTCATCGTTATGACGATTGCCCCGATCGGAAGTTGCCCCCTCCTCCTCCTAAACCTAAGGGTTCAATCTTTGTCATGAGTCGTGCCGAAGCCGACGCTCATCCCGAGATAATTACGGGTATGTTCTCAATCTTAGAGCAACCGTGTCTTATTTTATTTGATACCGGTGCTTCAATGTCTTTTGTGTCATCGACTTATGCTAATAAGTTATCAATCAAGCCTACATCTAGTGAGGATACTCCCATATCCTTGCCATCCGGAGATATTATCTCTTGTTCTACTCTTTACCCAAATGTACCAATTTCAATTTCGGGTTCTATCTTTCCCGCAAATCTCCTTAAGTTTCCTCTAGGAGAGTTTGATATTATTTTAGGTATAGATTGGTTAGCTATGTATCATGCTAGGTTCGAGTGTCGCGATCAAAAGATTTTCTTAAAGAGTCCTTTAGGTGTTAGAATAACCTATAAGGGATCTCATCCCCGTAAAGGTGTGTCTTTAATTTCTGCTATGAAGTTGGTAAGTATGGTTAGAAAAGGTCGCCAAGCATTCTTGTGTGTTTTGACTTCTTCAAATACCTCCTTGCCAAGTATTGAAGATGTGCCTATTGTTCGAGAATTCGTCGATGTATTTCCTGAAGATTTGCCCGGGATCCCTCCCGAGCGTGATGTGGAATTCTCTATTGATCTTGTACCTGGTTCTGGTCCAATTGCCAAAGCTCCTTATCGTATGGCTCCGTCTGAATTGAAAGAGTTAAGGAAGCAGTTGGATGATATGATTGAAAAGGGTTTTATTCGACCAAGTGCCTCTCCTTGGGGTGCTCCCGTTCTTTTTGTGAAGAAGAAGGATGGTTCTATGAGGTTGTGTATTGATTACCGTGAATTGAATCGAATTACAATTAAGAATAGGTATCCTTTACCGCGAATTGAAGATTTATTTGATCAATTAAAGGGTGCTTCTACTTTTTCGAAGATTGATTTGAGGTCCGGTTATCATCAAATTCCGGTTAGAGATGTTGATATTTCGAAGACCGCTTTTAGTACGAGGTATGGCCATTATGAGTTCAAGGTAATGCCTTTCGGATTGACGAATGCTCCTGCTATCTTTATGGATCAGATGAACCGCACATTTAGCGAGTATCTTGATAAGTGTGTGGTGGTATTCATTGATGATATTCTTATTTTCTCCAAGTCCGAAGAAGAGCATGCTATTCATTTGAGGATTATTTTGGGTGTTCTACGTCGTCAGAAGTGGTATGCTAAGTTCTCTAAGTGTGAATTTTGGTTACCTAAAGTGTCCTTTATTGGGCATGTGATTTCTAAAGAAGGTGTTATGGTGGATCCTTCGAAGATTGAGGCCGTTGTTGATTGGAAGAGTCCGACTGATATTAGAGAGATTCGAAGTTTTCTTGGTTTAGCTGGTTATTATCGAAGATTTGTCAAAGATTTCTCTAAGCTTGCTAGACCTATGACCCAGTTGTTGAAGAAGGAAACCAAATTCCTTTGGAATGAAGCTTGTGAAAATGCGTTTCAGGAGTTAAAGAAGAGGTTAACTACCGCTCCGGTGTTGACTTTGCCTGAAGATGGAGTAGACTTTGATGTCTATTGTGATGCTTCCAAAATGGGATTAGGTTGTGTTCTTATGCAGAACATGAAGGTGGTGGCTTACGCTTCAAGGCAATTGAGAATTCATGAAGTGAACTATCCTACTCATGATCTAGAATTGGCCGCCGTTGTTCATGCTTCGAAAGTCTGGAGACATTATTTAATTGGAGTTCATTGTCTTATCTTCACCAATCACAAGAGTTTGAAGTACATATTTACTCAAAAAGAGTTGAATATGAGGCAAAGAAGATGGTTGGAATTGGTGAACGATTATGATTTTGAGTTATTGTATCATGAAGGGAAGGCGAATGTTGTTGCCGATGCTCTTAGTAGGAAAGCTTCTCATGCTTTGAATGCTTTGCATGTGTTACCTGTTGATCTTTGTGCCGAGTTTCGAAGGTTGAGTTTGGAGTTTGTAGAGCGTGGATTTGTTCATGTTGGTGCTATGATTTCCGAGCCTGTGTTTCTCCGTGAAATCCGCGAAAGCCAAGTTGATGATCTTACCTACAAATCTATTCAAGCCAAAATTCTTGAAGGTAAAGGTAAAGATTTCAAGTTTGATAATGAAGGTGTTCTTCGTTTCCATGGTCGTTTATTTGTTCCTAATGCTCTTAATTTGAGGAAACGAGTTCTTGATGAAGCTCACCTTTCCCCTTATTCTATTCACCCCGGTGGTGATAAGATGTACAAAGACTTGAAGTTGCAATTTTGGTGGCCAAACTTGAAGGGTGATGTTGTTTCTTATGTTGGAAGATGTTTGACTTGCCAACAAGTGAAGATTGAACACAAGAGACCCGGTGGATTGCTACAACCGTTGGATATTCCGCTATGGAAGTGGGAATCTATTTCTATGGACTTTGTTATGGCTTTGCCGAGACCGTTGGAGGTAAAGATGCCGTTTGGGTTGTTGTTGATCGATTGACCAAGTGTGCTAGATTTATTCCGATCAAGAAACTTGGAATTTGGATCGTTTAGCAAAAGCCTATGTGGATGAAATTGTTAGATACCATGGTGTTCCTATGGAGATTATATCCGACCGAGATCCGAGATTCTGTTCGAGATTTTGGAAAGCTTTGCAAGAGGCCATGGGTAGTAAGTTGTTGATGAGTACTGCTTTTCATGCCGCTACGGATGGTCAGACTGAGAGGACTATTCAGACTTTAGGAAGGACTTGCTAGGGCTTGGGATCTTGACTTCAGTTCTAGTTGGGAAAAGAGCTTAAGGTGGTGGAGTTTTCTTACAACAATAGGTATAGCCATCTATCAAGATGGCTCCATATGAAGATCTTTATGGAAGGAAACGTCGGAGTCCTATATGTTGGAATCAATTGAGTGACAATCGTGATCTAGGCCCCGATGTTCTTGTTGAAACCATTGATAATGTGAAGGTCATTCGTGATAGAATGAAAGCCGCTCAAGACCGTCAAAAGTCTTATGCCGATATCCGAAGAAGGCCTTTAGAATTTGAGGTTGGTGATAAGGTGTTCTTGAAGGTGTCTCCTATGAAGGGTGTTAAACGGTTTGGTGTTAAGGGTAAATTGAGCCCGAAATACATTGGACCATTTGATATTGTGAAAAGGATTGGTGCCGTTGCTTATAAGTTGGATTTGCCGCCGAATTTGGCTAAGGTTCATGATGTTTTTCATGTTTCTGAATTGAGGAAGTATGTTAGTGATCCAAGCCATGTCTTTCAAAAGGAATTGCCCGAGCTTGAACCGAATCTATCCTTTGAAGAGAAGCCGATCCGCATCCTAGATCGTAAGGATAGAAAGTTGAGAAGTAAAGTAGTTCCTTTGGTGAAAATCTTGTGGAGAAGTGCTAATGTCGAAGAAGAGACTTGGGAAACCTAAGCTTCTATGCGTAGTAAATATCCGAGTCTTTTCGAGTAAGGTAATTTTTATTTTTCCTCAAGTTTCGAGGGCAAAACTTTTTAAAAGGTGGGGTGATTGTAACACCCGGAAATGTACCCTATTTTTCTAGTAGAAATATTTTACGATATCTTTTCAGCAAATTTAAGTTTTAAATTAGTTTTTTTAAGTTCCGAGTCGAATTTTGAATTTCCGAGTTCGTATTTGGAATTTCTGCGAGATTCCATGAAAATCCCGTCTTAAGTCGAGTTTGACTTTTCTTGACTTTTAAGTCGAGTTTGACTTTTCTTGACTTTTGAGTCGAGTTTGACTTTTCTTGACTTTTGAGTCGAGTTTGACTTTCCTTGACTTTGGAACCGTCTTTGACTTTTCTCCTACACAACTCACACTACTCCTTAACCTAATATTTCATTCAACACAAAATCAAACACATTTCTTCCTCTCTAAGAAATCTCATCTTTCCCTCTTTGATATCGATCTTAGAATTGTCGTAACTTCTTCGTTCTTTGATAGAATTTACGTAAGTTCGTCTTATTCTTCTTCCCTAACCTTCCTCTATCCGTATTAATATTAAAAGTATCGTCTTTCTCGCTTTTCAAGCTTTCCGTCTTTCTCAAGATGAACTTTATTCATCTTTTTACGATCTATTTGTAGGTGGTGACCTCCAAGATCCCGACAAAGACTCTTTCCTTATAGAAGAGGAGCTTGACGATTAGTAGAGACGCTTAAAGGTAACGGTGAAGGGTTACTCGGTATCATTTACGTGTTTTATATGCTTTATATGCTAGGAATCGTATTTAGAATACGATTAGAAGCTTAGAAATCATGCTATGATTAATGAATGTTGTTATAT
>JAIUZE010003273.1:0-64928 GCA_022085475.1 Heliosperma pusillum | reverse complement strand
AATTGTCCACCCACGTTGTAAAAAACATCTTAGGCCACTCGAGGAGTAGTTTACGGTAAATGCGTAGCCACGCTCGGAGAGCGACTATGGTATATTTTCCGGTCCGACAGTTACTCTCCCTATCGAGAAAACCACTCTAGATATTGTCAATCGCAAGTGCGACCTGAAGACACCTTGCGTTGAGTGGGAGATGTGATAAAGAGACAAGAGAATCGGTGACGCACACTTGTGTCAGACAAGTGGGAGATTGTTGGAGTAGGTGTCCTCCACAATAGTGCGCCACATAATAAATCTTATTATGGAATATAATTGGGATAATTATTGACTATATATATGATTAGTCAGTTGATTAACGTAAATCAATAACGGTTGGCTGACTAGAGTTTGACGTTATTGTCGTTTGACGGCGGTGATCAACTGATCCCTTTCGGTCACACCTAAAGGATGAAATCCAAATAGTAACTAATTATTTGTATACGATACAGTTAATTAGTACATTACATATATTCGATATGTACGAGAGTTAATTGTTAGAAATTGAGTTAAGAACTCAAATTCGATTAAACTTATTTTTCAATTATGCGATAATTGACTAATAAATTTATATCTTATTTTAATACGATTAAATAAGATTTAACTTAGTAATTAATCGTTAAAATTAGTAAATTAGTTGAGGTTTTGAGATAGAGGTAATTAGTTAATTATATTTACAAAGAGTTGTAAAATAAACTAACTAAGCATTGTGGGACCCATTATATATTGATATAATGGTAAAATATTACTTAAAATGTTAAGTACATATTGTTCATTTATTTGTGTCATATAATTGTTATATGATCAAATTAACACTTAATTATACAAGATAATTAAGCATATGATTAATAAGTATTTGTGGGACAAATATCAAAAATTAAAATGGATCAATATTGCCTTCACATGGCCGGTCAAGTTGTAGTAGTTGGTGATGATGGTTGTTCTTATTCACACTCATAAGCAACATGTTCTTATGACATGAATAGTAAACCTAAAATCATTTTATTCACTACAACACATTACCACTTTGCATGGCAATAAAATAAGAAGAAAATATCACTCATTTGGTGATGTGAAAACCGGCCCTTGTGGCTACATAAAGAACAATTGTTGTTCATTTCTTTACTTCTTCATTCTTGCTTATTTGATCATACTTCTCTCTAAAACTCTTCTTCTCACTAAAACTCTCATATACTAATATTTACTAAGTATTACTAGTGTAGTAATATAGTCATAATATTAGTAGTATTATATCTATCTTATTATCTAGTTAATAATAAGGGTAGATTATTTGGTGTCATCTTGGTGCAACTTGAAGGAGATCTTCTACTTTGGAGATAGTTTGTGTTCATCCATATTTATAGCTCAAGAACAACAAGAAGGAGTTCTTGTTGTGCCCATATAAGTTCCATATCAATGTGAGGAAATTTCTTCTTTTATATAAATGTCTTTATATTTGCATGCATGTTACATAGATCATCATAAACTAAATTAAAAAGTAATTTAGTAATTAATTAGAGGAGTCTAATTAAGGTCTATGGACTTTCAATTAGTTAGTATTTAGTTTTGTTAATTGGCATTTTGCAAGAGTCTAGATTAGATTAATTTAGGCATTACCGCCTTCTCTTGGGTTCGACCCTATTCTTACCATTTTACTATCTTTATTTAAGATAGTTTGTGTTTGTTTAGGAGTTATAAATTGTTATTTGATCGTAGCTAATTAGCGGGATTAGCGACACCGTTTGTAAGCTCGTCAGAGGTCATGATAATTTATTATCTATCTCGTTTAAGTGAACTAAATTTATGAATTTACGATAATTTTAATTGATATGGTCGAATACTCGATAAAATATGCATGTCATGTTATGGCGATTTGGCAATGCATGCAAACATACTAATAAAATGCAAGCATAAAATAAAATTCCTAGTATGGCCTTTCCTAGAATAGAAAATCATATAATGTATTACAAATTTGGAAACCAACTCCTTTGGTACCTTGGACTTCATAAGCACGCCTCCAAGGTCACCGTCTCTCTCTCGGAATTCCATTCTGAATGGCACCGTCATTGGGAAACTCTGGTATTAGAAATAATTACAAATTATATAATAAAATTACAATAATTTCCTATTATACATTTGTAAAATAAAATAACACAATAAAAGTGATACGAGATGACTATAAATTCCAACCGAATCAATATTCCCTTACATTCCGGGTAATATCGATTAAAACTAAGGCCATACAAGGATCAAATTACATAATTCAAAATTACATAAATAAAATATGACATTCATATATAAAAATGCAGCATTATAATATCTATAAAACATGCTCACGTTAAATGCCAAATCGCCCTATTTAAAGGTTTATATCGTATATAACCCGGTTTTACAGAAATGTGTGATAATAACTCTTTAAAATCACTAAACAATACTTAAATCATATTTAAGTCCAAGTTAATTATCCCAACTAATTTAGGACTCAGAAGTTAGTCATCACTCAATTTTTGACAATAATTCAACTTGTTGTTATATAATTGCTCAAAATTAGACTTTAAAATCATATTTTAATCAAATAAATCCAAATTTAACTACAATAATTTCAAATTTGAATTTTATATTTTTGTACATTCTGGAACATTTCCATGACACTCAAAATGTCAAAAAATCAAGGTTAAAAATTTCGAATCGGTTTTGAGAAAAGTCGGTTGCGCTTTATCGGTTTTATCAAATAAAATACATAAAGCAAGTGAAAATTAATCAAATTAAATTTTCAAAATTATATCTGTAATGTGGGACATTAATGCAACCAGGAATAATTTTCTCATGACTTTAAATTTATTTTAGCTATATTTGCTAAATAAGTCACTATTTATGCCATTTTTACATTAAAAATTCATAAATCATGCTAAACAAGTCATATAAGTCTGACATTTTCCAGTATGACAGGAAAATATGCATGTGACAATTTACTAAAAACTTTTTTTCAGATTCAAAGCGGAACTATTTTTAACCATTTGACCTTCATTTATATCATTAGATCAAAAAGTCATAAATCATGAGAAATAAGTCCACTTCACACGAAATTTTACATACAGTAAGTAAAATGCATGTGTGATATTGTGTAAAGATTTCACGGTCAGAAGATAAATCTAACTATTTTTAGCGTTTTAAACATCATTTACTCAATAAAATGTAATAAAAACACTAAAAATCATATTTGAGCAATATAAATTTACATAAATCATCAAAATGACCTAAAATCATATTAGGATCAGAATATATAGACATGCAAAAGACTTTGTGATTTTTTCTTATAAAACACAAATTACTAGTTTTCTTTAAGTTACATTAACTCGAAAAAACTATAAATCGATTATGCATGCAACAACCAAAGTTCTTGATACCGCTTGTTAGTTTTTTAAACACAATATTAGACATTTCTAATATCATATAATAAATATTTTACTCTTAAACTATTAGGAACTTATGCATACATAACAAAATTACAAAGAAGAAAGAAGAAATTGTTCCTTACATTGATTTGTACGGATTTTGGGCACAAAATAGGACTCCTTCCTACTTTTTTCTTGAGCTAATATGATGAGGATGAACTTCAAGTTTCTAATGTAGAAACACTCCTCTTGATTGCACCCAAGACAAACCCTTAATACCAATGATATTTTTCACTAGATAATATTATTAGAGACCTTAAATTAAAATCTAATTCTAATAATATTACTACAATAGTAATATATATATATATATATATATATATATATATATATATATATATATATGAAGATATAATATTTTAGAACAAGGTATTTCCTAAACCCTTTTATGAGAGATTTTTTAGTGAGATAAAGAGATTAGCACAAGAATGATTTTTAATGGGAAAATGAGAACTTATTCTCATGGGGTTTGGGTAGGTGATGGCCGGCACAAATGCTCTTGGGGAGCCCCAAGCATGCTCCACTTTTTCTCTTATCAAAATGCTAGGCCAAGGTCTAGGTATCTAGGCATTATGATTGTGTTTTTAACAATTAAAACAATAATCATAACTACCTAAAACATACCGATAAAAACGGCACACCCACTTAAAATGGACTCCATTTTATATTTCATATTTTGTCATTTGTAATTTGGTATGTCATGTAGCACATGTAACATGTCTTTGGATATTTTAATGCATATTTAACAAATTAAATATCATTTCATATCTCATAAATTACACTTAACAAATTGACTAGTAATTCATAATTACATGTGTATATATGGGTCAAATCATATTTGGTTAATATAATCTACAACAATTTATAATTATAATCAACCAATCTTGCTTATCTCAAATGTTTCATAAACATAATGCATCTTTAGTAATGTAACAATTAGATTACAAAAATGAATCTTATTTAATCATATTACAATAATATATAATTCTCACTTATAAATTAAATTTGTTCAATTTAAGGATTTAATTAATCTGTATCGATATACAATTAATTAACTTTTTCAAATAAGGGAATGGTCTTATAAGTGTGACCTTAAGGGATCAACTGATCACCATCGTCATACGACAGTAACGTCTAACTCTAGCAAGCCAATCTCTTACCGATTAATGTTGACCAGTTGACTATAATTTCTATCATCCCTTTGTATTCTTTTTATTGAGATTTAATTATGTAATCGCACTATTGTTGAGGACACTTACTCCAACACTAATCGGTCGAGTCCCCTGCCATACTCAGTGGAGTCACACATCTTACGGGCCCCATGCAACACAAAATTATCTCTCTACGCAAATATCATATTCCTATTCATACATTATAAAGTCACCACACATATTCACATGCTGATCATTCATATTCACTGCATACCATAGTTCACCAACCAACACAACAATCATAGCATACACGTACGTCCCCAACACATCCCCGTTGTTATCGACTAAGAACTGTAAGGGCGAAATGGCGATTTTCGAACGTCCCCCAAATCTTTGCAATAGCTCCTTACAACTCCTACCCGGGTTCATTTTATTAGACAATCGTAATTTCATTTGGTTCATTGGTTTTAGGTTCCAAAATTGTCGCTCTGATACCACTTTCTAAAACCCTCATCCACCAAAGAGCCTTACAAGACAGTCCTTAGTAAATCGGTATTCTACCATCTCGGTTGCCCGAGATGGTGTATATCAAATTAACAATCGAGAAAAAACATTTAATAAATAATAGTTTAAATGACTACAGTGTGTGACAACCCTCGCGAATGCGGAAATATAAAACAAACAAGCATGTGAATTATATAGCGGAAATATGAAGTTTTAAAAACTTTTATACATGCAAGGAAAGAATACGAGGAGTGTCAAATATTACAAACTAAAGTACGAATTATACTACATCAAGAGACGAAGTCTCTCCAAAATGTTAACAACTAAAAGTGTTTAGCAAACAAGCTAAAATTGTTTAGAGGTGTTTTAATCCAGAGACAACGCCCGCTAGCTCACACCCGAACCCAAAATGTCAAGCAAAAAGCCAACCATGCAAGCAACCTGTTCATCCATGAAAAACATGAACGCCACAGTCAGGGGGGAGTAACTCCGGGTTCTCCCAGCCATATCACATCAATCGTACATAGAAGGAAATACAAAAGTAGAGCATGCATACATATAGATATACATGTGAGATACGATAAGGATAGATAGGCAATTCGATATATAATGATAAGAATATAAGAAGTACAAGTCCGAATCCATCATGTGATACAAAGACTCGGGGAAGACACTCTTAGGCAACCGAATACGCTCACTAGGGCTTGCATCTCACCGTTAGCGGTATAAGTTTGATAAGATTGAGACTCGACAAACAAACCATGCCAAGTCATGGAATGACCATGAATAACAATCATGTAATCACTCATCCACACATAACAATACAATGGCGATGCCCAATCATGCAATGACCATGAATAAAATCATGAAATCACGCATTCAAGAACAACGACACAAAGACGACATCTCTCACGGTAAATGAAACGCACTAGCACCGTGTACATGGCAAGTATGATTAAAAGGCATCCACGGGAGGAAAACCTTCCCTGAACGCATACACGATTCAATCCATTTCGTATTTGTAGACTAATTTCCTCCTGGTAGCACGACGATAATAATACGGTCCTAGTCTAAACCTGGCGATTCTCGGAATAAACGTGTTCCGATTCGACATGCGATAACATTTCGCATCCAAGACTCGGTCAATCATAGACGCCGAGTACCCCAAATTCGGTAGATCAATTCAAGAAAAAGGCGGAAAAAAGCACAAGCCTCACAACAAGCGGTACGCTACATGCAAATAACACCACCTCGCAAGTACACAACATTTGACGGCCGGGTCCATCAACGCATTGCGTTCGCCTCCCAACAACGTCGTCGTATGCCCACTAACACATGCAATTAAGCAGTAGGATACCGCCCCGTTCCGACATTCCAGCCTTACGAACGTGGAAGTAGCCAAGGGAATGAGAGTACAAAGCACATAACAAAATAGTGCTCAAACCGTAACATTTGTAAAAACCGACTCAAAGTGGGACATAACAAAAACCGTCACAAGGCATGATAATAGGGCATTATATAAATGTAACTATGATAAAAATGAATCAATACATGATACGTAAGCATTTGACCAAGTTTAAGAAGCATAATAAATAGGAAACATAGATCTTATCTCAAAACAACGAGTTTGGAAACTAACTAAAACAAGGGTCCACTTCAAACGGTCATAACTAGAGTTCTAGATATGAAAATACATAAATTCAAAGTTGAGGTGATAGCTTATCCTCTTACAGTTCCAACGATAGGTCACAAGCCCAAAACAAGCAAGTAACGAAGGAGATATGATCATTTTACGAAAAGGGGTCAGTGCAGTGAAACTGCACAAGTCACGACCGTGACTTGTATTTCACGCCTGTGAAACCCTCTGTTACGCAAGGGTAAAAGATCAACCACTATTTCACGCCCGTGACTTGAGTCTCACGACCGCGACTTGGGTCAAGACAACTCCAATTTGTTCTAAACCCAACCATCATCAACTATTATCATAAATCATCACTTCTCATATCAATTCTCAACAAACAACAAGTATCATCATCAACAATCATCAACTAACAACAATCATCATCAATAACATGAATCCTAAGCTTTCTAATCGTATTCTAAATACGAATTCTAACATAGAAGCATGTAAAACACGTAAATGATATCGAGTAACCCTTCACCGTTACCTTTACGCGTCTTCAAACGATTTCTAAGTCTTTCTAGTAGTCTCCACCTACAATTAGGTAATAAAAGATGAATATCATTCACCTTGAGAAAGACGGATAATTTAAAAAGCGAGAAAGACGGTAATTTTATTACCAATACGGATAGAGGAAGATAAGAGGAGAAGAATAAGACGAACTTACGCGAATTTGAGCAAGAAACGAATGAGATACGATGATTCTAAGAATGGATCAAAATGGAGGCAAGGGTTTTGATGGTTTCTTAGTGATGAAGTAAGTGTTGTGTTTCAGTTGTGAAGAAATAGGTTAAGTGGTAGTATGAGATGTATAAGGAAAACGTCAACAAAAGTCAAAGTCGCCTTAAGACGGGATTCACATGAAATCTCGCGGAAATTCCAAATACGAACTCGGAAATTCTAAATTTGACTCGGAAAATTAAATTTACGATTAAAACTAAATTTCGCTGAAAAGTATCCGTAAAATATTTTCACTATAAAAATAGGGTACATTTGCGGGTGTTACATGAACAATTCCTGTTGACCCATCTTACACTGTATGATGCAGATCACCATGACCCAGAAGATGTCCATCGGCCTCCTTTCACGGCACAACCTAGGACAAAAACCAAAGTCAATCGGAAACTACACCGACTCAGGTAAATGGTCGCCAGTCTTAAAGAATCGACTCATAGGAATAAAATAGAAATCCCCGCCACGACCAGGTTTCAACAATTTTGATAAGGGACTCTATTATGATCACTGCCCGACAGAGTGTCTCCACAGTCTGTCTATGTAAACGACCAGTCATCTCCATGACCCCATGGTGCTGAACCAACCATCGATCGACTTACAATCTAGTCACTTCGAGACGTCACCTCAAATGAGTGACTAGGGACAAAACACTAAGTTCATCCTGTTCACTTGAATTGGGTTCAACTTTTCTTTTAACCAATTCGGATAAACAAAGTATTAAAATTTAGTCAAACTAAATAAGGATTTTTTAAAGAAACTATAACAATGAATGCGATTATCAAATATTTGGAAAAATTGATACGCTATCAATAATTTCATATCTCATAATCTCTAGCAATTCAGGTACATATTTCAATCCCCATTGAAATGACATGACTATCATGTTGAGCGTGCAAAAGGCATGGCTAATGGATTAGAAATTACTTGCATCTTTTCCATCCATCTGATTGCTATTTCTCTCTGTCTACGTAATCTCATATTACATAAAACTTTCTGAGTACATGTCTAGGTTTGAATCTAGACTTAGGACTCTTGGCCTAAAGGTAGCTCCCACTGTTTTACCAGTGTCATGGGATAGGATATACAACTATAGGAACTACTTCTAGTCCCTCCAATACTGTCGAATCCAAGCTACTTTCATATGCATCATCATATGATCCAATGTACTCTATTTCCGTTGTGAAATTCGCAATGATAAACTGCCTGGAACAATTCCAACAGATAAATCTTCTATAAAACACAGCCAGTTCGTGATTTCAAATCACTTTGATCAGTTTGGAAACTGAAGTCTGTGTAACCCCTTACACACAAGTCACTGTAAACTCCAAACACATGGAACATATCTTTAGTCCTTCGCAAGTACTTAAGGATGTTCTTTATGGCTATCAAGTGACTCTCACTTGAATTTGATTGCAAATGATTCATCATGCTCAAAGCATGCGAAATATCGGATTGAGTATACATCACAGCGTATATAATTGATCCCGCAGCGGAAGTAAACGGAATCAATTATCATGTGTTCAACTTCCTTGAACTAGTCAAAGATCTTATCAATATAAGAAATTTGACTCAACGCTAATATCCTTTTAAATTTATCTTCATAAATCCAGATATTTAAAATATGTATTCTACTTCTCCAAAATATTCCATCATCTAAAATGATCAATATGTCTCCACATATAAGACTGATGCACACCACATTACTCCCACTAAACTTCATGTATAAACATAAATCCTCGAGATATCGAGAAATATTTTACAACATGATTGACATACTAATTCCAACTCTTTAGTGTTTACTTAAGACATACTCTTAAGCTTGCAAATTAACTTAGGGTAATTAGGATCTACGAACCCACAGGTGAATATAAAATATACTACCTCTTCTAGAATCGTATTCAAGAAGGTGGTTCTTGAGATCCAGTTGACATCATACTATTATGATATGCTATAATCGCTAAGTATATTCGAATGGATCAAAGAAATAAGGTTGGTGCAAAACTCTTTGCCTACCAATTTATCTTTTGAAACATTTTAATGTTCATCCATGCAAATTTCGATCTTAAAAATCAATTTACATTGAAGAGGTCGTACTTCTTCAAGTAAAATTTACCAGCTCACATACCTTACCATCATGCATGGAGTCCATTACGAATCACATGACTCTAAGCCATAGCAAGAAGTTAGGACTAGAAACAGTCTTTTATAAGTCAGAAATTAGAATTCATCGCTTTTATAAGTCACAGATTAGAATTCATCGCTATAAAGAAGTGATAAAATTCCACCTGACCTCTTATGTTCCGAAGAAAGAACTACTGAACAAGCAATGAGGAAAACCTTTTCCGGACCATATGCTCAGTTTGTGGCTCTTGAAACATTTTCTCCCACTCTTTCTTATCAAGAAATAATCGTATTTTTATTGAAAGACAGCATCACGAGTCACAAACGCTTTGTTCTCGTGGTCAATGTGGGATTATTGAGCACTTGTTTCATTCAAATAACTTATAAGTTAGGTACGCTACCTACCCATATCGTATATGGAATGAAATCAGACTGTTAAAAATGTGCTTTAATATGTTGGGAAAAGAAATAGCAGACAAAAATATTAAGACCCCAAGGTTAGTCAAATGGCTCATTTTGACTTGACAAAGACAAAACCATATCGTATAAGGTTCTGTTTCTCTATTCAACAACGCCTTATCTCATAATGTGTGTTAGAGAAGTTAACTCGTGAAACTATTTCACAATACATTTGGTGAAAATCAAAGTCAATACTTAGATATTTATAGTTACGATTTAGTCGTAAGTCCTTGATCCAATACTCTTAGTGGTTAACTACTTCTCATTGAAGCTATTTGAACTTTTCAAAGATTTCTCTTAGCACCTCATTAAGTAGAATCAAACATAATATCTACTTAAATCGTCGGTAAATAAAGTGAAGTAATCATTACTATCTCTGGTTGTGTTTGTTATTGGACTACACATATTCTTATGTAATGGGGCCAATAACTTACTAGTTCGATTTCCTTTTTAACAAAAGGGCACGAATCATCTTGCCTTGAATACAAGATTCGCACACACCATAAGATTCAAAATCAAATGGTTTAGGGATACTAGTCGATACTAGCCTTTTATGTGCTACACAATCCAGAATTAAGATTAGATTTGTGTCACCAATTTTGAGCCTTTTTCAATCTATATGACAAGTAATTTCTAATTTAGGTCAAGAATATAATTACCTTTGATTGGTATGGGATAACCATTGACCAAGTATAGGCATAAATAGATACAACGCTTGTTCCATTCACAAAAGTGAAACACTTGTGTCGTACACAAAAGTGGATACTATATTCTTTATTTAGAGGTCATGTATTTAATAACGTTTATTAAAGTATACCTCTAAATTCAAAACTAGATTGATCACATTATAACTTTTATATGTCTCTATAAAAATAAAACTACAATAGTTATATTTCCCTTGTAGGTCGACATTTAATCATGGTTAGTCGTCGCACGAATCATTATTATATGCATTGAATACATTGATGAGAACCATAATAGGTATCTAATACCCAAAAATTGCATTTAGCAAATAAATGTCGATCATATAGATATTATGGGTGAAAATAGTACACCTAATTTCTAACTCGTTAGAAAACTTGGGGTAGATTCTTTTTTAGTGTCTTACACTGTAAAATAGAATCATTAAAAGTTGGGTTTGACACCTTGCTTGGGTTTTGACTTTACTATTCAAAATAATCTTGCCTTTTTCCCTTGCCTTGTGCCAAACTCGTGTCAACCTACTCTTGAACCTCGTCTTAACAATTAAGAATATAAACATCATTCTTAGTACTCCCACTCACTTTCATGAATCTCTACTTAGACAAGTATATTAGAATTATTGTGAAGACTATTCTTCATTTCATTCATGTTTTTTTTCTTCAAAAGGATAAAACTTTCATGAAGTGTCTACGGTTGATGGTTATTCATGATTTCAAATAAATCGATTAACCTAGTCGTCCCAACTGATTTGGCCTCTTTTGAGGTAAGCCTCGATAAGGAGCATTATGACGACATACCAAACTACAAATATTTTTGGAGCAAAAATTTGATGTACCATTGTTATAAGAAGGCGTCACTAAATATTCAAAACGCTTTTGACTAAGTGTGACTTATTCATTTACTCTTCATAAGAGACAACTGCAATGGTGAATATGAGGATCAAAAGATAACATTCATTTTGTCTTTAGCTACGGTGGTTTAAACGTAGATCGCAATCAAAATGCTACCGTATAAAATAATGGAAACTCCTTTCCACGATTGAACGGATTTACAAGTTCGTAGAAGAAAAAAAATTGTCATTGCGCGAATAAAAATAAATATCAACGGAAAATAAACATTCATTGCTTATATATAATTCACTTGTAAAACAATTTTAACAAGTCACTCATATAATGACCCCTCACGAAATTATATAAGTGATTCCAAGACCCATATTTAGACAAAAATAGTCATCGCATGCTACCTTTATCTAAAAATGGTAAGTCAATACTTGACTAATTCTACACTTAGAACTCTTGGTTGACGGATTTCAACTAAATCCATCTCCTAGTCCCAAGATAACGCTTATCTCGTTGAGTCCAATCCAATTTTGGCTTGTGATCGCATCACCCTACTTACCCGAGGTAAAAAGGGACCCACGAGCGTGGTAGCCCTAATGAACACGGGGTTCATAGGTGTTACTAATTGGTAAGGCTAAATCTCAATTTTTTAAGTTATGTGAGAGGTCTTGTCAATTTTGTTATTAATTCCCTATAAGCGAACTAAGTCGGTGAATTTTGAATAACTTTGAATTGACAATCGAGAAATAAAGATGCATGTTGGCGATTTTGGCATGAGCGGAAAAATAAAGCAAGCAAATAATAAATCCTAGTATGGCCACCTAGCTAATCTAATTAACTAGTAGATTACAAAATCGGAAACCAACTCCTTGGCCCCTTGCCTCTTCATGGCACCGTCTTTTGGAACACCGACTTCGGGAATCTCCGTCTTCATAATAATTAATTACAAAAAGATACAAATAAAATTCCTATTATACATTTGATCT
This sequence comes from Heliosperma pusillum, assembly GCA_022085475.1. Classification (NCBI taxonomy): domain Eukaryota; kingdom Viridiplantae; phylum Streptophyta; class Magnoliopsida; order Caryophyllales; family Caryophyllaceae; genus Heliosperma; species Heliosperma pusillum. The sequence goes on along the minus strand of JAIUZE010003273.1, from coordinate 52,262 downwards.
AAAAATGAAATTAAATTATTACAAACGGCGATACGAGATCGCAAATAAAATTACAACCGAATCGGTATTCCCTTACATTACGGGTAATACCGATTAAAATAATCTAGGCCATACTAGGTACAACTTGCATTAAAAATTAAATAAATGACATTCATTCATTCAAAAATAACAACATAAATAAAATGCTGTAAAAATCATGCCAAAATCGCCCTTAACACTTATCATGCTCATTCTAGCTCGGTTTTATGGATTTTATCGATTTTTACCAATTAAAAATCAATAATCAACACTTAAATCGTATTTAAGCTCAAACTAATTATCTAAACTGATTTAGAACTCAAAATTAGTCCCCACTAACTTTGTTTGTATTTAATTAGTTCGAGTTGATCGTATTTGCTAAATATAAAGGTTTAATCATAACATTTCTGAAGTAAACCCAAAATAAAATATAAAAATCATAAAAAATTTGAAACCAAAAATTTTGTACATTCTGGAACATTTACAGTAACTCTAAAAAACAGAAAAATTTGCCCAAAAATTTTGAATAAAATTTATGAACAAATAACATAGTATTCAACGGTTTTATCAAATAAAAACCATTAAATATAGTAAAATAGTGAAACAAACTATAAAATTTCACCAAGATTATATAAATCAGATTATAAAATGTACCAAAAATTTTCAAGACCATAAAAGGACGTTTCAATTTTATGATCATAATAATCTCACTTTATTGACTTTTATCTTATAAAAATCAATCATCATGCAAAACTTAATTAAAAGTCACGAAATTTTACATACAGTATGTACAAAATGCATGTGAGATCATATCAAAATTTCATGGCCAGAATCAACATAAAACTATTTTTAGTTAACTTTTAACATAAAACATGCATATTAACATGATTTAAAGGCCATAAATCAAAATAAATAGCAAATTAATCCACAAAATCACCAAATTTGACCACAACAATTTTTGAGGTCAGTAGGTATGCATGCAAATAAAAAATTTTGTGCAAACCAACTTTGAACACAAAATTTCAATTTTACCCAAGTTATCGTATAACTCGATTTTAATGCCTAAAATCGACATGCATGTAACAATTGAGATCTGATACCACATGAAAGTCCTAGACCTCTAATTAGACTCCTCTAATTATTTCATTAAATTACATTAACTTAATGATTTAGGATCTAGTTATCATGCATGCAAATATAAAAGCATAAAAGAAAAGATAAGACGAAAACATCCTTACATGGGTTATTTTCGGTTCAATATGGGCACAATAATAACTCCTTCTTATTGTTCTTGAGAATGAAATTAATGGATGATCCTCCATAAAGCAACCTCCAAAGTAGAAGGTCTCCTTCTTGTTGCACCCAAGATTAAACCCAAATAATCTTACCTTATTATTAACTAGATAATAAGTAAGATAAATACTACTAATATTATTGTATTACTACACTAGTAATATGGTATGAATATTAGTTTGCATGTGAGTTTTAGAGAGATGTAGGAGGTTTTTAGAAAGAAGAAGAAAATAAGCATGAAAATCAAGTGTTTGAAAATGAACAACAAGTGCCCATTATATGGCACTATGGCCGACACACTCAAGCCCCAAAAATGGGTGATTTTCTTCTTATTTTATTCACATGCATAATGGTAGTGTATGGGATTGTATATTGATCATGATCATGTGTCATACATGTCATAACATAAGGTGGAGTGTGGATTTAGTAGAGAATAAACATGATTGTTTTTCTACTAGCTAAAACCGGTCCACATGGTCTTATATGGACCATTTTGATTTTTGATATTTGTCCCACAAATACTTATTAATCATATGCTTAATTATCTTGCATAATTAAGTGTTAATTTGATCATATAACAATTATATGACTCAAATTAATAAACAATATGTACTTAACTTTTAAGTGATATTTTACCATTATATCAATATATAATGGGTCCCACAATGCCCATTTAATTTATTTTACAACTCCTTGTAAATATAATTAACTAATTACCTCTACCTCAAAATATATGCATAACCTCAACTAATTTAATGAATTAACGATTAATCATTAAATTAAATCTTATTTCAATCGTATTAAAATAAGACGTAAAATTTATTCAGTCAGTTATCGTATAATTGACTAATAAACTTAAGTGGAATGAGTTCGTAACTCAATTTCCAATAAATAACTCTCGTAACTAAACGTACATATCAAATTTATGTAATGCTCTAATTAAACTGTATCGTATACAAATAATTAGTATTCTATTTGGGTCTCATCCTATAGGTGTGACCTAAAGAGATCAGTTGATTACCGCCGTCATACGACAATAACGTCAAACTCTAGTCAGCTAAGCGTTACCGATTTACGTTAATCAACTGACGTGGAGTATCAAAATATACTAATCATGCCACGTATATTGCAAATAAGATTTTGTTATATAAATGCACTATTGTGGAGGACACTTACTCCAACAGGAAGCGGGTGCGATAAAGAACGTACTCATCTTTGCAATGGAAACCAATTTGCAAAGACGCTTCATTGCCCAAGGTGCAAATAAGATTTTCACCACGCTCACTAACGAATTTTCAAAAGTACCGACAATCGTTACTTATGAGCATACCTGTCGCTTCTTTGAGGCGAAACTCCAGAAGGGCCAACCGGTTAGCCCACACATTCTTGATATGATTGAGAATGTCGAGAAACTGGAGGCATTTGATTGCAAAATCAGTGAGAGCATAGTCATTAACCGTGTGCTTCATTCACTTCATGATGGTTTTGCCTTTTTCAGGGCAAATTATTACATGAATGACATGAAGAAAAGTCTTCATGAGCTACACTCACTTCTCGTACAGACCGAGAATGATATGAAATTGAGTGGGAGCATGAAGCAAGATGTTCTCATGATTTCCAACAAGAACAAAGGTAAAGGCAAGGCTCATGGCGACCTAAAGGTAGGGAAGCCAAAGTTTAAGAAGTCATGAAAGGGTAAGAGTGGGCCTGGTGAGACTAGTAGCTCACAAGGCAAGGCAAAGAGCAAGGACAGTGACATTGAGTGCCACCATTGCCACAAGACTAGGCATTGGAGGAGGAACTGTCCCGTGTACCGTGAAGAAATCAAAGCAGGTCGCGTCACTCCTGTTGGAAGTCATCTTATATTCATATGATTGAGATTAACCATGCAAGTTCCGGAACTTGGGTACTTGATACAGGTTGTGGTTCTCATCTATGTAATCATTTGCAGGGCCTAAAAAACATCACACCTCTCGCAAAGGGTGATGTGGACCTGCGAGTCAGGAATGGAGCAAAAGTTGTTGCAGTCTCAATGGGAACATACGTAATCCAACTCCCGAGTGGATTTGAGTTGTATTTATATAACTGTTACTATGTACCAGTTTATCTAAGAACATTATTTCTGTTTCCGTACTTGATAAAGACGGTTTTTCATTTTCAATAAAAGACAATAGCTGTATTTTCTCTTTGAATGAAATGGTTTATGGCAAAGCAGTTTCCATGAATGGCATTTATATCTTAGATCAAACCACAGAAATATTACATGTGAATAATAAGAAAGTAAAGGTTGGTGACAAAGATCAAACTTATCTATGGCACTGTCGTATGGGACACATAAATGAAAAACGTGTAAAGAAGCTCATTGAGAATGGGACTATCTCCCCATTTGATTACGAATCATTTGGCACGTGTGAATCATGTCTTATCGGCAAAATGACTCGAATTTCCTTCAAAGGTGTTGGAATGCGTGCTAATGACCTATTAGGACTCATACATACTGATGTATGTGGACCTATGTCAATCAACGCAAGAGACGGCTATAGATATTTTATCACTTTCACGGATGATTTGAGTAGATACGGATATGTCTACTTAATGAAGCATAAAAGTGAGTCCTTTGAAAAGTTCAAGGAATTCCAGAATAAGGTTGAGAACCAACTGGGAAGAAAGGTTAAAGCACTTCGATCAGATCGTGGTGGCGAATATCTTTCAAATGAGTTTGATCAACACCTTAAAGACTGTGGCATAGTATTACAGTTAACTCCACCTGGAACACCTCAATTAAATGGTGTGTCCGAACGGAGAAATCAAACATTACTTGATATGGTTCGATCCATGATGAGTCACACGGTAGTACCTGATTCATTATGGGGTTTTGCTCTTTTGTCAGCTGCTCTAATACTTAACCGAAGTTTGTCTAAAGGTGTAGACAAGACTCCATATGAGATATGGAAGGGAGTGGTCCCTAACTTGTCCTTTATTCGGGTTTGGGGCTGCAAGGCTTATGTCAAGTGGAGACACGAGGATAAGCTCGGCCCGCGATCGGTCAAGACATACTTTATTGGTTATCCAAAAGGAATGTTTGGTCATTACTTCTATTCGCGTACCGAACATCGAGTTTTTGTTGCGGCTAGTGCGAAGTTCTGATGATGGTTTCGTCGTCAAAACAAACATAAAAAATAACCCAAAATAAGTAGTATAAAGGGGTCGAATCCACGAGGATGGAGGGGGTCAACTACTAGTTCGATCGCGTCCTATTCTAGCCTAATAAATGTTGGATTGGAAAGTTAACTAAAAACTAGGAAAAACAAGTAATCGCTAAATAATAATGATGAAAACAATTAAGGGAAAGACAAAGGTGAAGGGTTCACCTTAGGAGGATTAATGGGCTAGTCGGGTAATTAGCAAGTGGGTAACAAATTCGAGTAAAATCAATTGCTAATGTCTCAACAATCGATAATCATCAACAAAGTCATCGCATTTGTCTCAAATCACCCATATAAACACTAGTCTAATCATTTCTACCACCGTCGCTTAAGAAATAATCAAACCATGCTTGATAAAATGGGCAACTTTCGTTCACACATTTCATCAAACACTTTGTGTGCATATGAGTAATACCCAAATAATTACCACAAATCTACTAATTACCCAACTAATTACCCCACATGATCCTCCCTTAGGCTCCCCCTAAACCCTAGAGGGAAACTACTCACACATGGTAAGGGAAATCAAACAAATAGAGGCAAGAAGTAGTGAAATAAACATAGTGCTATGAGATGAATAACTATAACAATCAAATGATAAAAAATAAACTAGAAATGAAATTAAATTGCATAAATAACAAAAGGATGAGAAATTTAATACCAACAAGCTTGTATTAATGAAGAGGGAGAATGTCTTCAACCCAAAATCCTCAATACAAACCCAAAACTGAAATAATTCTACTAGGAAAGACTAGATCTACCAACTTGAAATGAGAAACTAAGCTTGATTAGGGAACGATTAGGAGAGTAATTAGGGACTAATTTAGGTTACAAATTATCTAGGGTTTTGTGCTAAGAGAGTATCAAAAGTTGCTTACAAAATAATAGGGGGAGGGTATATATAGGTATCTCGAAATTAGGAAAGAAATTAGAAGAGAAAGCGAATTTTGCGATGCTGTATTCCTGGCCGGTCGACCGGCCGCTGGTTGACTGACCGGCCTGGAGCACATCAGTAACTCCCATCTTCTCGCCTTCAAAATTCTTCAAAATTCTTCTAAGTATGGAGAATGGGGGTCTTGGCCGGTCAACCGGCCGCCGGTCCCCCACCGGCCTGGAGCACCATTTCGTTCTCATGGGCATTCTGTTGTATGTACAGGCCGGGTAGGCGACCGACCGCCACTACCTGGGCCTTTTCTTCTCTTTCTCATCTTCTTTCATTGTGGGCATGTGTTCTGAGCCGGGTGGCCGGCCGCCGGTCAGAGGGCCGGCCTGCGCCACCTGAAGCTCCTTTCGTCATTCTTCTTCTCATCTTTGAATCCCGACTCATGCAAGACCTTTATGCTCCGATTTCTTCATTTCCGCCTTAATTCCTACAAATTAAGATCGACATTCATAGCACGGGAAATCGGGAAGCAAAATGCAATCAAGGGCACGCAAATCCGTGTAAACGGACCAAAATGGGGACGAAAATGAGGGAAAAATGTGACTATTTAAATGCTTATCAAAATTCCCCACACTTAAGACTTACTCGTCCTCGAGTAAGTAAACAAAATTCGAGACCCATAAGTGCCCTTATTCAATACTACACTAATACTAAGGCTACAACCTAAACTACTAATAATATCCGACGGTAGGCAATTAACGGGCCTCCTCCGTCCCTTCAACTCACAACGAGATACTCATGAGGTAGAGTACCTCCTTGCAAGGCAAGTAGGGGCTTGCTCAAAATCGCGACGCATCCAAATGAAAAACACGTAAGAACACGACAAAGATGCATCTAACAAAAGAAAAATCACATGCCTCATCCATGTGACGGAAATATCTAAAAGGAAAACCGTTTAAATAATGCATGATCCTTGTAAGCCACTAATATCATAAAGCATGGAAAAATATTCGCCTCCTAGCGGTGCAAGTCTAATGAAAATTTCGAACCCCGTCTACTATTTGCTTGGCCAAAAGCGATAAAATGGAAGATGGAAATGAAATCCTCGTGACGTTATTAAGCACAATAGCATATGGAATTCACGTTTCTCAAATAAATGAGACACAAGGGTCGTCCCGTCTCACTATGCAACTTCAAAGGCAAATGATTCAAGAAGGATAAAAGGAAATTGAGATTTGAGTCTAAGTGCTTGCAAAACTTTTCATTTCACACTTTGCTTTCTTTTTCTTTTTCTTTCTTTTTGATTTGCATTTTGGTTTGCAATTTTTGGCATGAAAGCACACGGTTTCCGTCAAGGACATGCGGTCGGAACCAACAATAGGGGTATCCCCACCGTAGTGGCATCGAAAGGGGGCCTAGATATGGGCCCACTAGAATCCCTAGAAGTTCCGTTTTGCACTTCCTCGACGAAAACAAGAAAAGATGATAATTGACTCAATATTTTCAGCTTGTTTGATTTGTTTCCTTTTTTTTTTTGAGCAAAAGTGGAAGAACAATGAATCATGGTTGGTTGCATAGCAAGAACGGTCACCTAAGAATCCTTTCTACCATCGGAATATTCACATCAATCGAGGTTGTCGAGGTGGAATAAGCGCAAACTCGTGACTCGGCATTAGTAGACGGGTTAAAACTCACTAAAAATGCACAACCCAGGGCGTCTAAAATTCCACGATTAAGATGAACACTTTATGAATAAAAAAGTAGCAAAAAGGGACTATGCACATTCAACAAGTTTTCCAAAAAGACAATTATTAAAACATTTTTCTAAATGCAACTATATGCCATGATGCAATCTAGCATATATACAACTTAAATGCACATGCTCTAACCGACTATATGACACATAAGCTAATGCTATCTCCTAACAGCACACAAGTGGCACACACGCCAATCAACAAAATTCACACCATCGTCATCAACACATCTCATCCTCAAATAAGAAGAAAAGGAGATAAGGGAGAAGAGAAATAGGAAAGGTCTCACCAAAGCGTCTTCATTTTCCCTTTTTCGTGCCTCTTATGATGTGGGGCGCACCTATGGATGGAGATAAAAAGAAACACACGGCAATATATACAAAATAAACTATATACAAACTAATCTAAACATATATTTTTTGGAAAATTTTCAAATTTTTCGATTTTTAGGCATTTTTCAACTTTTTTCAAAAATCAACGATATATACAAAAGAAATAAAATCCTCCCCACACTTAAGTCTTACTCGTCCCCGAGTAAGTGACTCAAATATGAAAGGAGGGAAAAAAGAAAAGGAAAACAAAACAGTTTTTTTTGGGTTTTTCAAATTTTTTGGGAATTCCCTCCCCACACTTAGCATTTACATGGTGTGAGGGGTGAATTCAAAGCAAATAACATGTTTTTGGGTTTTTTAAATATTTTGAAAAATAAAAACTTGTTTTTGGGGTTTTTGATTTTTGATGAATAATCACAATATGAACAATATATACAAGAGGGTTAGCTCTAAGTAAATGCAAACTAAACTATATGCTAATCTAGAGTCTCGCTGCAGTGATAAGGTGCATAAATGCAAGCCCCTCATGGGGGTACCTCCCGCAGGAAAGTCTAGTGTGCCATATCGGAGTCTCGTCGTGGCGGTAAAATGCATAAATGCACGCCCCTCATGGGGGTACCAACCACGGGAAAGTCTAAAAATGACACCAAACAAAATGCAATTATGCTATATGGATGCAAGGCTAACATGTGACGATATGTTACAAAATTAAATTCTAATGCAAGCTTAAATGGATGCAACTAAATGGATAATTAAACTGAGATATAATACAAGTATCTAAATGCATGCAAAAATATAAACATGATGAAGATTTGGATTAAAAGGGATCATACTCATGGGTTTCCGGCCTCAGGAATATCCAGTGAAATCAGAGGATGTAGTATCAAATTGGCCATGACTGGCCTCTGCAAAAGACGCATCTACATCCCTGGCTCCCGAGCCAGAGCCGCCACCCTCCACAATCTCGAACCGGGGACCCATCCTGTCAAACCACTCGGCATTCTGAGCCGCGGTCTCTGGGTCCACCTCCTCCTCATCAACTACCGGCTGAGCAAAAACCGGCGCAGAAGAATAATAGTCATGCTGAACGCTGAAATCCCCGAACACCCTAGAACCCTGGTCATACCCGCCCTCTGGCCACATGAAATAGGACGGATGTGGGCCAACTGGCTCCCTATACCCCTCCCTACACCAATTATCGTAAGAAGGGTATTGGCCAAGAGCCAAGTCATAATACATCCTATCCACCCTCTGTGACAAAAGAGCTCTCTCACAAGCTTCCTCCTCTCGCCACTTAGCTGCCGCCTCTCTCTCCCTAGCCGCCGCCTCTCTCTCCGTAGCTGCTGCCTCGGAGGCCAAAGTCATATCGGCCATGAACTGGATCAAGGAAGGATCCAAAGGTGGGTAACTAGGAGTGGTGGAAGTGGATGCCTCGGGTTGGGATGAATTAGGCCAAGGACGCCACTGCTGTTGATGATAAAAGGGGTTCATATAAGGCAAGGTGGTGGAAGTGGGGCCCTGCTGCTCTCTCCTATATGTAGTGACGGGGGCAGTAGGATCTCGCCTAAATGCGGTAATTGGAGCTAGTTGATCTTCCGGGGTTTCTTCAGGTGGTGGTGGAGGGTTCTCCTCCTCTAGGGGGAGAAGATAGTGCGCGCTATCAAGAACCACTTTCATAGCCGCACTATTCGGGAGGGGAATAGAATTGACCCCTCGAATCCTCCAATACGTCTTCCCGTCCTCAACTCTCTTCACTACCCACTCAAGCTTCTTTGAAATGTAATCCTCCGTCAACAAGGAGCATCCCCCCAAACACCTCAAATTTCGCTCATCTAGAGCATCTCTACAAAGGGCATGGGCAATCTTGGTAACAATCCCCCTATATGGATACCGGTCGGGCTAAATGGGTCATTGGAAATTTTCTGAAAGTGGAGAGCGACATGGTGACCAATGTTGACTCCAAATTTATTCGGCTTTTGGAACAAGTAAGCCGCCAAAATCGAGAGCTCATCGGCCCTAAAATTATGACACTCCTCTCTCCCAAACAACGTCCAACCCATAAAACGATGCCAAAACCTAATAGGGGCATTGTGGCAAGCATTTGCCGGCCTCTTAGACCCCTTCGCAAATTCCAATCCTGATATAGCAGTCCACACATCATTCACATTAAAGGTTTCGGGGACTTTATAAGTCTTATGAAATTTAACCCCCAAAACCTTACAAAATTTTTCAATGGGAATGCTAAAGGCAATATTCAAGAGGCGAAAAGAAACCATTTTTACCATACCCGTGTTCCTATCTTTTTCATGACTAAAGGAACTTAAAAACTCCCATGTAAGACGGGGGTAACTACGGAAGTGTTGACCGTAAAGTTCCCCCATACCCAAACCCTTAAAAAGCTCAAGGGTGACCATATCAAGACCGAAGTTTCGCATAGTATTCCGACAAATGAAGCGGGAATGGGGAAGGTTTCTGCGCTTTAAACATTGAAACTTACCTCTCGCAATTTCGCTTACGAAGACGATATCTGGAAAATCGTCATCCGGACCCATTCCCGCCGTAACTTGCTGAAGTCTAGCTTCCAACTCCGCCTCAAGCTGAGCCCTTGTTCTTTTCCTTGGTGGTTGTTGAGCCATGGACTTTTTTCGAGTAGTCAATTGAAAGAGGGAAAAAATTAGGGAAAAGTGAGGTTTTTGAAGTGGGGGTTGATTGAGTTTTGTGGTGAGTTTATTGAAGTTTTTGTGGAGTTTGGGGATTTTTGTGGGTTTTTGAAGGTAGAAAGAGGAAGAAAGGAAGAAAAATGAAGAAGAATGAGGAAAAGAAATAAACTCACGAGTGAAATAAAGGTCTCGGGTGAGTTCTGGGCCGGTCGGGGCACCGGCCGCCGGTCGACCGGCCTGGACCCCAAGTCAAATTTTTCGATTTTTTTGGTTTTTGAGAAAATCTCGTGTTCAGGTGCTCCTGGCCGGTCGGCACACCGGCCGCCGGCTGCCCGACCAGGAATACAACTCAAAAATTCAAACTTTCAAAATTTCAGTCATATGGTGCTCTGGGCCGGTTGTCAGACCGGCCGCCGGTCCACCGGCCTAGAACGCAGCTCGAAAAACTTCAAAAATCAACTTCCTATGATAAAGTGTTCCAGGCCGGTTGGCACACCGGCTGCCGGTCGCCCGGCCTGGAATACCTGCTACTTATTTCACCTTCTTCAAAAGTTAGCTACAAGAGTGCTCTGGGCCAGTCGGTCACCGGCTGCTGGTCGACCGGCCTGGAACACTTCTTCCTTTTTTTCTCCATCTTCAATTCACAATAAAAACCCCAAGTCACCAACAATCTCGCTCAACCAACAAATTCCCAAAGACACGGTTTTGATCCAAACCCGACTACAAGTGTTTCAAACCTCCTTAAAACTTCCTCCTAAAGACGAAATACCCGAGTATACAATACCAAATCTTCAAAACTACTCCTAATATGCATGCTATATACAAAAAATTGGTGGTTGTTGAGGGACTCCACCAAACCTATCAATTCACAAGAGTTTACAAACAAGACTCCTCCTCGAGAAGTGGATCCCCAAGGAAGAGTACTTCCACCGTTTATTTTTCATCGCCATCAAAATATCTTTTCACTCGATGCCCATTGACTTTGAAATTACCACCTTCTTCGCTCCAAAGTTCAAAAGCTCCATGTGGTGAAATGTCGATAACTTTGAAAGGACCCGACCATCTCAAGCGTAGCTTCCCCGGAAACAACTTGACTCTAGAATTATAGAGTAAGACTTGGTCACCCACTTTTACATCTTTATCACCCAATTTGGCGTCATGCCATTTCTTTGTTTGCTCCTTATAGATCTTTGAGCTCTCGTAGGCATCAAGTCTTAGCTCTTCAAGTTCATTCATTTGGAGAAAACGTAGCTCTCCGGCCATATCAATGTCAAAGTTCATTTCTTTTAAGGCCCACCATGCCTTGTGCTCCAACTCGATTGGCAAGTGACAAGCTTTGCCATAGACAAGCTTGTAGGGAGTTGTGCCGAGGGGAGTTTTGAAGGCGGTGCGAAGGGCCCATAGAACATCCGGAAGTTTTTGAGACCAATCCTTCCTACCTTTGCTTGTGGTCTTCTCCAAGATGGTTTTTATTTGACGGTTTGAGACCTCTACTTGCCCACTAGTTTGAGGGTGGTAGGCAAGAGCGGTCTTATGAGTGACACCATGGGAAGAAAGCAAGATCTTGAAAGTGCTCTTCATAAAGTGCGAACCCCCGTCGCTAATCACCACCCTTGGGGTCCCAAATCTCGGAAAGATAGTGTTTTTGAAGAGCTTGATAACAACTTTAGCATCATTTGTTGGGGTGGCAACGGCTTCAATCCACTTGGAAACATAGTCCATCGCTACCAAAATGTACTCATTCCCACAAGAGTTGGGGAATGGTCCCATGAAATCAACTCCCCAACAATCAAAAAGCTCAATCTCAAGAATGTTTTGAAGGGGCATCTCATTTCTTTGACTTATATTCCCCGTTCTTTGGCATCGATCACAAGATTTGACAAAGTAGTGGATATCCTTGAACATAGATGGCCAAAAGAAACCACCTTGTAACACCTTGGCAATGGTGCGAGATGTACCAAGGTGGCCCCCATAGGCCGAGCTGTGAATTCTATCGACTATCTCCATGCCTTCTTCCCTAGGAACACATCTTCGAAACATGTCATCACCACACTTGCGAAAAAGATGTGGGTCATTCCAAAAATAGCGTTTTGAGTCATGCTTCAACTTCCTTCTAGCTCTAGCATCCAACTCCTCCGGAATGAACCCGCTCACAATCAAATTTGCCAAGTCCGCAAACCATGGTGATTTACCACCTATCATCATCAAACTGTCTTCTCTCAACCACTCATTGATCGGGCCACTCTCATCTTTTAACCTATGATCTTCGGTAGTCAATCTAGATAGGTGGTCTGTGACACCCTCAAATTTGCGGAAAGAAAAAAAATAATTTAACTAAATAAAAGATGAGAATACATAACAAAGGTGTCTTAAATAAAAAGGTTCATAACAAAAAGGAAATAATATTATACAAAAGAAATATCCAAAAACGGGAGACAATATCTCCCGTATAAATACGGAAATAAGAAGTGTCTAATATATCAATCCTAATGAACCCTAATATGGTCCAAGGTAAATACTTCGCTCGCTAGCCTCGTCATGTACCCAAGTAATGCATCACAAACCTGGCAACCGCATTAAATATAAACACGGAAGCCACAGTCAGTGGGGAGTAACTCCGAGTTCTCCCAGCCACGAAATGTCGAGTTTAATAAAACATGAATAATATAAAAGAAATGTATATGGAAAATACAAAACTTAACATTAACGATATGCTTTTCATGTTATGAAACAATTAACTAACATATAACCTATCATATGAAAACTATCATGTGAATCTGTTAACAATCTATAACACGAGGTAGGGAAGCTGGTATGCTGGCTCAGAGGTTACATTTAAAACATGGCCCTGATACACTCAAACCATAATCATACGAACTATCATGTGAATCAGTTAACAACCGGTAATCCAAACTCTATCAACCTTAGCCGGCTTGCATCTCACCTTCTAAGACTCATAGAATCATCAAACATGAAAGACTGATACTTCTAGAAACAGGCATAAGTTCTTAGGACGGCGATAGTCTACTTCTGTAACTCGAGGCTATACCATAAGGTAGGAAAACATCCTAGTCGTAGACTGATCAGACCTAGCGACAACAGCTATTCCATTCCCCGTCCCATGACAAAACAGTACATGAGAATCTCTACTAGGCAACCCCCTAAGCAGAGTTGGCTAGTACTTAAGCTGGCTCCATTCCCAAAGTGGATTAGGCATCCATGCCCCGACTTGGATATAAACCCACCAAGCCGAGACACAAAAGCTATCAACAAGTGAACATATACTCGTTAAAGACAGTAAAGCCTATCCGTGTCATGGTCCAAGATACTCATTTAGAATTAGAATGGTCAAGACGCCATATACTCATAATTCTCTATGGGTACTTAGTCAACACGACATATATCATACAATCAAACAGTCACGGGAAAAACTTCCTATCATGTGACTAATTGCATATAAATCATATTCAAATATCATATCGCCTCGTATCTACTAAGGCTTATTCATTCATTTTTTTAAAATAAAACCTTACCTGAAGACAAATCCCGACCCGAGTCCCGCGACGGGTCATCAGTCAAAACGGGGCTGACTAGATCTTAGTTTGACCAAACCCGTTTGGTCAAACCGGCTAGAAACAGAGTCTTTACACATTAGACTTAGACATAAAATCAACATATTCATTACATGTTATTTTATTAAAACTTCTAACATGTGAAATATTAAATCTTACGAAAACCCGCTTGACTTAAAGTATATCTATTTAAACTACGATCTCGTATTATAATTTCTAACATGTGAGAAATAATAATTTTATGAAAAACCTTTTATTAAATATTTTACTTATTAACATTTCTCACTTGCTAAATATTACAAAACACGATAAAATAACAATAACTCAAAAACCGTCACAAGTCCATGGAAGGAACCCACGGGCTGATTTGGGCCGAACAAGACACGGGCCTGGACTGGCCCACGGGCTGTTTTGGGCTGTTTTGGGCTGTTTTGATCGACTTTACTAAAAACCGTTTCTTAATATTTCCCGCATGCTTAACATATTTAAAACCCGTCAAAACAACAACAAAACAAACAAGTATCGACACAAATCCCAAGGACCAAACCCCGGACCAACCCAGACCTGGCTGGACCGGCCTGAACCGGCCTGAACCAGGCCTGAACCGGCCGGTTTGGGCTGTTTTCCAGCCACCACCTACGGCCACCCTACACGGCCAAAACCAACACCAATCCTAAATTATTTCTAACATGTTTTAATTAACAACATCCATTTTTTTACATCCAATTCAACCATCATTCATACAAAAATCATGGTTAAAAATAAATCATCCAAATATGTCAAGAACACTAAACATGTTAAAAATTCCATACAACATAATAATCATAACTACTTATCATGTTACTACCAAAACCATAAATAACAATAACATGAACAAAAACAAAAGATATGTAACATTAAATTCGTCGAGTAACTCGGAATCGTTACCTTAGCTAGCAAAATCAAGTAGCACCAAAATAAGAAGTAAAGAAAACCCGCTACTAATCTTCTCCTAATATATACGAGTCACCAAACTCGTCTTCAAAATCTTCCCCTATAAGAAATGACAAGAATAATATTGTTAGTATTAAAACTTGATTTTCTATAATTAAAGTGTTGAAAATGATTTTGTCGGATTTGAAAATAAACCGTACTTGAAGATGGAGAGCGAAGAGGAGATTCTAGAAATATAAGTTAGGACGGATTTGAATAAGAAATGAAAGTTTTGTGACGATTTTGCTCAAGAACGACGAAGAACGATGAAGAACGATGAAGAACGATTAAAGAAAGTATTAATTAGATCTTAAGTTGAATTATTGTAAAATGAAAAAGTAGTTAGTGAGTAATGGTGGGTGATTGGGCCGTGTAAATATAGAGGAAATATGGAGTCGGGTTTTGAAATTGTTGTTACGGAATTGACTCGGGTTTTATAATTAATTAAGGTAATTAATTAGATATTATTAGGTTTTATAATAGTTTAATGAAATATCTAGGTATTAATTAGATATTATGTTATTGTAATCAAAAGAAAGGAAAATATCTAGCTTAAGAGAGGAGAGGAGCCGTGTGGTATAGGTGATAGTCGGGTCTGTTTTTTAAACGATTTGCGTAATTTAAGTTAACGGATCGATAAAGTTATAAATATCTAAGATATTATTATTAGTTTAATCGAAAGAATGAAAATATCTAAAGTGAGTGGAAAAAGATGACATGGAGCGTGTGACTCATGCCAAAGTCGGGTTTCGGGATTTAAGATGACTCGGGAATAGTTAAATGACATTCGGGTTAAACCGTAAAATCTTCTTTTAAATTCCGAATAAATTCAAAATAATTATATTAAATTATCATAAATTCAAATAAATCTTAATAAAAATAAAATAAATTTATTATTTTTCAAATATAATTTCGGTCTTTAAATTTACGAGGTGAGTCGGAAAAGTCAACGAAAGTCAAAGTTGACTTAAAAACGGGATTCTCATGGAATCTCGCAGAAATTCCAAATACGAACTCGGAAATTCCAAATTCGACTGGAAACAATAAATTCTATTTTAAAACTTAAGTTTGCTGAAAAGTATTCGTAAGATATTTTACTAGAAAAATTGGGTACTTTTCGGGTTGTTACATGGTCGGCAACAACATTCTCCGACCCCGCCTTGTCTTTAATTTCCAAGTCAAACTCTTGAAGTAAAAGAACCCACCTCAAGAGCCTTGGCTTTGCATCTTTTTTCACTAACAATTGTCTCAAGGCGGAGTGATCCGAGTATACCACAACTTTAGAACCAACAAAGTATTGCCGGAATTTTTCCACGGCATGAACAATGGCTAGCATTTCCTTTTCCGTCGTAGAGTAGTTGACTTGGGCTTGATCAAGAGTTTTGCTTGTGTAGTAGATTACATGGTGCCTCTTGTCCACAACTTGGCCAAGCACCGCCCCGACCGCATAATCGGAGGCGTCACACATAACTTCGAAGGGAAGGCTCCAATCTGGTGATCGGATTATGGGAGCCGTCACAAGAGCCTCCTTCAACCTACAAAAAGCACTCAAGCAAAATTCATCAAATACAAATGGCGTGTCTTTGAGAAGAAGAGAAGTTAAAGGCTTGGCAATTTTAGAAAAATCTTTGATGAAACGTCGGTAAAAGCCCGCATGGCCTAGAAAGCTTCTCACTCCCTTCACATTTGTAGGGGGTGACAAGTTTTCTATCACCGAAACCTTAGCCATATCAACTTCTATCCCTCTCTTAGACACGATGTGGCCAAGCACAACCCCCTCCTCCACCATAAAGTGGCATTTCTCCCAATTGAGGACGAGGTTGTGCTCCTCACATCTTTGCAAAACATTAGACAAATTCATTAGCCCAAGATCAAATGAGTCTCCATGGACACTAAAGTCGTCCATGAAGACCTCCATACTCTTCTCAAGAAAATCGGCAAAAATTGCCGTCATACATCTTTGAAACGTCCCCGGAGCATTACAAAGCCCAAAGGGCATCCTCTTATAAGCATAAACTCCTATGGGACAAGTGAATGTGGTCTTCTCTTGGTCTTCCGGGTTGATGGGGATTTGGAAAAACCCGGAATAACCATCTAGAAATGAATAGTAAGAATGCCCCGCTAACCTTTCAAGCATTTGGTCAATAAAGGGGATGGGGTAGTGGTCTTTGAGGGTGGCGGCATTTAATTTGCGATAGTCAATGCACATCCGCCACCCGGTCACGGGTCTAGAAGCTAAGAGAGTCTCATCCTCTTATTCCACCATAGTTACCCCTCCTTTCTTGGGCACTACATGGGCGGGACTCACCCAAGAGCTATCGGTTATTTGGTAAATTATCCCGGCCTCTAGCAACTTCATCACCTCATTTTTCACCACTTCCGCCATCTTAGGGTTCAACCTACGTAGCCCATCTACCTTAGGTTTGCTACCCTCCTCCAAGACAATCATATGCATGCAAAGATTAGGACTTAAGCCTTTGATATCATCAATGCTATATCCAAGTGAGCCCCTATGAGTTTTCAAGATTTTCAAAAGTTCAAGTTCTTGGCCTTCACTCAAATTAGCATTAATGATAACGGGATAAGTCTCTCCCTCACCTAAAAAAGAGTACGTAAGTGAGGGAGGTAAGGGCTTTAGTTGTACCTTTGGAGGGAGAAGGCCCTCCACCTTCTTCAAGAGTTCATCATCTACCTCATGGTCATCTCCCATCTCCTCATCATGGAGTGCCACTTGTAGAGCTTCTTCTTCACATTTCTCTTCTTCATGCACCCTTTCAACCACTTCTTCAATGACTTCTACCGAGCAAGCTTTGTGAAACATTGGTCCCTTCACTAGATGAGGAAGATTAAATTCAAGGGTTTCGTTCCCCACCCTAAAGGTTAGCCGCCCGTCCCTCACATCAATGAGGACTCCTCCGGTAGCCAAAAAGGGCCTACCAAGGATGATGGGAGTGTGGCTATCCTCCGGGATATCTAGGACAACGAAATTCGTGGGGATCAAAAATTTGCCAACTTTAACGGGTACGTCCTCAAGCACACCCAAAGGTTGCTTAACGGACCTATCCGCTAGTTGTAGAGTCATAGAAGTGTGGGTTAAACTTTCAAGTCCAATTCTTTTAGCAATAGTTACGGGAATGACACTTACACTTGCACCATTGTCACATAATGCCCTTGAAATCATGACTCCCCCCACAACACAAGGGATAGAGAAACTTCCGGGGTCCCCAAGTTTTTGTGGCATTTTGAAAGAGTTAGGATTAATGAGGAGAGCACTACACTCCGCCTCCATAATCATAACATCTTGGGTACCCAAAGTCCTCTTATGAGTCAAGATGTCTTTTAGAAATTTTGAGTAAGTGGGCATGTTCAATATAACATCGGTGAAAGGTAAGGTCACTTCAAGTCCCTCAAGCATTTTTCTAAATTGGGTGGACTTGAAGTTTTCCTTAGTTTTCAAAGCTCTAGAGGGGTAGGGGATATCGGAAACAACAAGTGGAGAACTAAAAGATACCTTTGGAATGGGAGTTTTCTTGGTTACCTTAGCTCTTGCTAGTGGTTGTACCTCTACTCCGTCATCATTGACATCCTTGTTCATCTCCTCTTCATAAGGCATAATTTCGACATACCCATCTTCTCCCTCTTTGGGTTGATCATCTTCACCCTTGCCATCATCTTTTAACTCCAAGGTAGGAGTCAAAATGGGCTCTTCGAATTCTTCTCCTTCCTCAACATGCTCATCATTTGGAATCTCATCATTCATCATATCCATGTAGGGGTTATCAAGCACTAGTCCACTTCTTAAAGTCACCGCACATGCGTGGTGGCTTGATGAAGCATCCTTGGAGCTTTTCCCTTGAGCAAGTAGACCTCCCGGAGGCCTTTGAGGATTGTTCAAAGCTTGAGAAGCTAACCTTGCTTCTAATTCCCTCACTTCTTTCTTGTGAGCATTGGTGACATTTTGCAAAGCCAAGTTGTTTTGGATCTCCATGTTTTTGACTAGTTGCAAAACTTCACTCATTGAAGGTTCATTCTCTTGATGAGGTTGGTTTGTTAAAGGGAGGGCAAATGCATAGTCATTTCGACTACTTGAACCTTGGTTGTTGCTTCTTTGGTTGTTAAAGTTTCCTTGTTGATTGTTATTGAAATTTCCTTGTTGCCCCCTTGAACCTTGACCATTGAAATTTGATCCTTGATTGTTGTTGAAATTCGACCCTTGGTCTTGGAAAGATTGATCGGGAACCCCTTGACTTGCTTGATTGTTTTGGTTGCCTTGGTAAAAATTACCTTGGCCTTGGTTGTTGAAGTTTGGGTTCCCTTGGTTTTGATTCCAATTTCCTTGACCTTGATTCCAATTACCTTGGTTTTGGAAGTTACCTTGGTTATTGTAACCTTGATCATTGAATTGTTGATTTTGGAATTGGTTTGATCTTTGACCTTGTTGAGAGTTGTTGAATTGATTATTGTAGTTTCCTCTTGAAAATTGACCTCCTCCTCTAGGTTGGGAAAAACCCGGAGGGTTGGAAGGTTGAGCTTGTGTGTGTTGAGGGTTTAACACATTTTGGCTTTTGTAACTCATGTTTGGGTGAAATTTCGAACTTGGATGATAGAAATTGGAATTTGGGTTGTAAGCTCCTTGACTTTGGAATTGAGGCCTTGAGGGCCGTGGGTTGTTGTTGACTCCTTGAAATGAATTCACATGTTGATAATCATTTCCTCCTTCATTGTTATAAGAAACATTATTTCCACAAACTTCAAAGGTGTGTCCATACCCATTGCAAATTTCACATGTAATACCCGTAAATTCATCAAATAAAATAAATAGGGAAATTTAAAGATAATAATAATAAAGTATTATAAAGAATAAAATAATAAGAACTAAAATGGGAAATTAGTAGCGGTACAACTGTCACGTAACCTAGAATTTAATCCGACTTTGAGACGATAATCTAAAAACGCTATCATCGTCAAACGGTAAAAGAATTTATAATAAAATATATTCCTTAAATTTATTTTAATAATAGAGAGAGCATTATATATATATATATACATACATTTAACCCTAGTGTCGATATTAGGAGTCTCAAAATATATCGTCACGCTTCGTTTTCCGTGTCGCGGAAACCCGACACAACACTAAACAAAATCCTAACCACATCTAGTCTAGATACCTAATAACCACCCTATAGCCACCCTACATGCATGAGCCAATAACATGTTGAAGCATGCTCTCTTTTGTCTCCTTGGATGCCCTATATCCCCTTCCCCATACCCTTCTTTTTGTCTTTCCAAAAACCTCCACTCCAACACTCAATAAACCCTATAACTCAAGCTCCCACCAGAATTATTAGCTCACTCAAACACTATCAACACAAAAAAAAAAGAGAAGAGAGATAGAGAGAAGAAGAAGAAGAAGAAGAAGAAGAAGAAGGAGAAGCTAGGAGGAGGATCTTGCCTATACACTAAGATCTTCACCTTGTAAGGACTAAAATACTAAACTCTTAGCATTTTATTCTCATTCAACACTTAATCTTGAGTAAAACAAACCCTTAAACGAACTATAAGAGTCTTCATACATGCATGCAAGAACCTATACACATAACAATCATCAAAGTGTCAAATCCGGAGGTTGATAATTAACAGAATACAAATCCGACTTAGACTTGTGTTATTGCTATGAAAAAAATATATGTCGTAGGTATTCCTGTATATAATAAGTGTACAAAATTTTGTCATAATCCCTTGAGTCGTTTGCAAATGAAAAATCATACAAAAATAACATGATTCTGGACAATCAAATCTGCTAGTCCCAATATTTGTGTCTTAAAAAGTAACTTAAAAGATTAATGAGAACAAACCCTTTTACCACAATGAACTTAAATGAATATAGAGTATATTAGGCCCTGGAATCAACTCATTTCAATTTATAATCTTTATAATATACTTAAAAACATTTTGTGACTCATATTCTGACCACTAGTTAAAGATCCGACCAATAGTACATCTTAAACCTATTTTTGGCTAACATTGTATAAATATAAAAGTTTTTAGACTAAATACTAGACCTATTGGAGTTGGTTTTGTCCAAGAATATTGAGTATTTGATTTTATATGATTTTTTCAACACAAAATGACAATCTGGAAATCTGATAAAATATTGTTCTTTAGATTGATAGTTGAGAATCTACCATTTTCGAATAGACCACTAGTAAATAAAGTTATACTAAAGATAAATTCTTGATATTTGACTATGATAAACGTTAATGAGAGACATGCATGTTGGCCTTTTGAAAACCGATATTTCGACTATTTAAACACCTGAACCAGCCTAAAACTTTCTGTGATTCGGAAACCGTCACGTTTTACTAAACAGAAATTTCGGAGGTCTTAGAGTCATTTTTGGACTGTTAGTATTTGACACTTAAAGTTGTAGTACATCTTAAAGAATCTAACCTCACTGGTCTTACCCCAAAAGTTTAAGTACCGAAGGAGTTATGACATTTTGAAGTCACTGTTCAGAATCTGTAAAACCGTAAAGTATATATAAGATAATAAATTTGTATAAACCAAGTGTATAAGCTATAACTTGTTAAACTAAAAGCACCAAATTGATAAAATACTCTTAAATATTCTGATCATGAACTCAGTTCGCTTTCTTAAGAATAAAACTTGGAACAAAACGTTCAAAATGGAAACATAACAAAAAAACCGAGTAAAATACATAAAACCATTTGAACTAGTTAAGGACCGACTTGAATAATTTAGTAACGAGTAATTTATGTATATTGTAGACTCGGGATTTGTAGAAGAAGCACTTTAAACTTCTATACCATCTCATAATGTAAGGGAAACGCTTGTCCATACACTATTCTTGAACTATTTGAGTTTTGTTTCAAATGTTATATTGTGTATAATGTTTATAATGATTGTTATTATAAGTTTGGATTATTGTGATGAAATATTGAAAAATAATTGATGTTATTCCATCCTTTGAAGTGTTGAAATATAATAAAGGACTCATAACTGTTAAGAGTTTGAAAACCAAAACCGTTTGATCTTTTGTACAAGTTATGGAGATGGTTAATCTCAAGAAATGGATTTAATTGTTTGGAAATGGTTTTGATTTTTGGTTTGAACGGTTTTGGTAGAGGGGTAGGTTGTTCCCAAATAATAAAAGGGGACCTCCTATACAGAGCTTCTGGTGGGGGTTAGTTGATCGAGACCCCGTCCTCTTATCTTCCTCCTTGGGGTTGGCCCTTGGAGGGGTGTGCACACTCGGGATTTTTGGACAGTTATTGTACATGGTTTGGTGAACCCCGTCTTATCCGGACTAGGGCGAGGGAATCCTCTCCATACGGCCTCTATCCATTACTTACTAAAGAAAGTGAAGAAATGTTTTCTTCGAAGGAAAGTGTTTTAAGATTTGGAAGGACTAACTATTTTGGATCGGATTTCCTTATTTAGAAACTTGAACTTCTCAATGATATTCTACTTTCTTATGAATTCTAAATTTAAGTAAAACTCTTATTTACTTTTGGACTGTTTACCTTACTCAACATTATTGTTGACCCTCTTTTGTTTTTGTCCTTAATTGGAACTGCTATGACCACTATTGTGAGAGCAGATCGTGTGACAGGTAATCCAAGGAACTAGGACGTGGGAACCACGGGAGAGCGCGCGCGTTATTGTTTTTATTGGAAACCAATGTTTAGACAATTATCTTTATTTTGCATCATCAAACTTATTCGCTTCCGCAAACATTTGGATTTGGTTGTAATCGGATTTTACTCTTTGGTTTTTAATTCACGTGGACATTTACCCCTTTGAATTACATGATTTAAATACTTATACTACAATTGGTTCAAATGTGACACATCCATATTCCGAATTTTACATGAAAACTCTATTTTTAAATATAACGGATTATGTGGGTGTTACATCACAAGTAGGGGTTTGATAAGCTTCCACCATGGGAGGTGCATAAGACCCACTAGCTTCATTCACATGATGGCCTTGACTTTGATTTTGAGCCTTTTGAAGCTCGGCAAAACCCTTAGTAAAAGTTTGTGTGAGCAAATCAATCTTGGCATTGGTATCCGCATTTGAAAAGTTCTCACTTGGGTACTTAGAACTCCTCCTCAAGCTATTTCCTCTAGAACTAGTACCATAGCTAGACTCCGATTCAACCATCTTCTTAATCAATGCAGCCCCTTGTTGGTCATTCAAATGATCAAAACTTCCCCCCGCGGAAGCATTCACCATAGCCTTGGTTTGAGGGAGGAGAGTTTGATAGAATGTTTGAGTGACATACCAATCCGCAATTCCATGATGAGGGCAACGGGCAAGTAAATCAATGAATCGATCCCATGCCTCTCCCAAGGATTCTCCATCCTCTTGTTGAAAGGTTGTTATCTCATTTCTTAGCATTGCCCTTTTGGAGGCGGGGTAGTACTTACTTAGAAACTCTTTAGCCAAGTCATCCCAAGTAGTGAAAGTGTTTGGAGGATGGTTATTCAACCACCTCTCCGCCCGGTCTTTAAGAGAAAATGGGAACAACATTAGGCAAAGGGTTTCCTCGGGCACACCATTCCTCTTCATGATACCTACCCTACTTTTGAACTTTCTCAAGTGGGCATGAGCATCCTCATCGGGGAGGCCTCCAAAGCTATCCCGCTCAATAGAACTCATTTGAGCCGGGTGAATCTCAAAGTTATTTGGGGCCAAGACACCGAAATTTATTGGGGATTGGGTATCATCGTGGTTGTTACGGTCACGTAAAGTCGTCATTTGTGGTTGATTTTGTTGTTGAGGTATTGTAGGTGGTGAATTTGGTGGTGTATTTTGTATTGTATTGTAGAAGGGATTTTCGAATATAGGTTCAATGGTGTTGTTTTGTGGGTGATCGATTGTTGGAGTGGATGTAGAAGCAATTGAAGTATTGGCTTGTTGATGGCTAACCCTTCTTGAATTCCTAACCCGAGCAAGTATATTAGCTCGGAGAGTCCTAAATAACCTTTCGGGCTCCGGATGGCTCAAGAACAACCCTTCACCCCTAGGCATGCACTCAAAGCAACTCAAAAATAAGTTAGACTCCTAGTGTGTTTTTGGGCACACTAGGGAAAGACAATAATGCAAGGCACTCTACAAATAATCTAACAACTAAAAACCAACAAAAACAACAAGTAACTTGGCTAAATCTAAGACACAAAACAAACTACGAGTTTCCTTACGCCATCCCCGGCAACGGCGCCATTTGATGAGGGTTTCGTCGTCAAAACAAACATAAAAAATAAACCCTATATAAGTAGTATAAAGGGGTCGAATCCACGAGGATGGAGGGGTCAACTACAAGTTCGATCGAGTCCTATTCTAGCCTAACAAAGGTTGGATTGGAAGATTAACTAAGAACTAGAAAATGCAAGTAATCGCTAAGTAATGCGGTAAAGACAATTAAGGGAAAACTAAGGTAAAGGGTTCACCTTAGGGGGATTAATGGGTTGGTCTAGTAATTAGCAAATGGGTAATAAATTCGAGTAGAATTAATTGCTAATGTCTCAACAATTAATAATCATCAACAAAGCCATCGCATTTGTCTCAAATCACCCATATAAACACTTAGTCTAATCATCTCTACCACCGTCGCTTAAGAGATAATCAAACCGTGCTTGATAAAATGGCAACTTTCGTTTACACATTTCATCAAACACTTAGTGTGCATATGAGTAATACCCAAATAATTACCACGAATCTACTAATTACCCAACTAATTAACCCACATAATCCTCCCTTAGGCTCCCCCTAAACCCTAGAAGAGAACTACTCACTCATTCTAAGGGAAATCAAACAACTAGAGGCAATGAATAGTGAAATGAACATAGTGCTATGGAGATGAATAATTATAACAATCAAATGATAAACAATAAACTAGAAATGAAATTAAATTGCATAAACAACAAAAAGATGAGAAATTTATACCAACAAGCTTGTATTAGTGAATAGGGAGAATGTCTTCAACCCAAAATCCTCAATACAAACCCAAAACTGAAACAATTCTACTAGGAAAGACTAGATCTAACAACTTGAAATGAGAAATTAAGTTTAATTAGGGAACGATTAGGAGAGTAATTAGTGCTTAATAGAGGTTACAAATTATCTAGGGTTTTGTGCTAAGAGATAATGAAAAGCTGCTTACAAAATAATAGGAGGAGGGTATATATAGGTATCTCGAAATTAAGGAAGAAATTAGAAGAAGAGTCGAATTTGCGGTGGTGTGTTCCTGGCCGGTCGACCGGCCGCCGGCCCTCTGACCGGCCCGGAGCACATCAGTAACTTCAATTTCTTCGTCTTCAAAATCTTCTAATTATGGAGAATGGGGGTCCTGGCCGGTCGACCGGCCGCCGATCCCCCACCGGCCTGGAGCACCAAATGCTTCCCAAGTAGTTACTGTTGTTGCACAGGCCGGGTAGTCGACCGGCCGCCGGTCGACCGGCCGGCACTACCTGGGCCTTTTCTTCTCTTTCTCTTCTTCTTTCATTTGTGGAGTTGCGGTCTAGGCCGGGTGGCCGGCCGCCGGTCAGTTGGCCGGCCTGCACCACCTGAAGGCTCATTTCTTCACTTCTTCATCTCATCTTCGAATCCCGACTCATGCAAGACCTTTATGCTCCGATTTCTTCATTTCCGCCTTAATTCCTACAAATTAAGATCGACATTCATAGCACGGGAAATCGGGAAGCAAAATGCAATCAAGGGCACGCAAATCCGTGTAAACGGACCAAAATGGGGACGAAAATGAGGGAAAAATGTGACTAATTAAATGCTTATCAGTACTACAATTGAAGGTGTATGGTAGATAGACCATGTACTTAAGGACTTAAAGTCACTAATTTAACTGTAGTTCAAAAAGTTAGGTTTTTATAAGTTCAGTTCAGCAAAATTAAAGAGTTACTCCCATAAGTTCAATTTAGCTACTATAAGTTCTATTCACAAAAGTTAAGCTCTTTTAAGTTCAGTTCACAAAAGTTAAGTTCCTATAAACTTCTTTATTTTATATATAAACTCTTACTCATTTTATAATTTGAGGAGTTTATAAAAATTGTACCTACTTTAATTCAATTCAAACCGATGCAAAAACAAGACGTTAATTATATATCCAATATGTTATTTCTTTTTATATATATAAAAAAAACAACTATCCACTTAATTACCTACCATACTCCCACCAGTTGTAAAGTAACTAATCGATTTAATTAAAATTATACTTGTTTTAAACCAGTGCAAAAAAAAAATACACGGGTCGTAATAACATACAATCATTAGTTATATGATCATATAAATGAGCATAATCAAATGTTAAATGTCATGACAATATAAATAGTCTACATTTGGAGATTTGACGTACATATATATTAAGTTACTGATCATACTATCATATGATGCAAATTATATTCAAATACTCGAAAATTTCTTTGAAACAACATTTGATGTCGTATTCGATGTACATTTGTTATTGGCGCAAATTAATTTTCTAATTACTCGTACTTTACATGTGTCTTCAAGTATTAGTTTTAAGCATAATGGGTTAAAATTATACGTGTGTATCTTATTTTGACAGTTTTATTTTCCTTTCTTATTCCACTCTCCAATTGTTTTTTGGAGTTGACATAGTGACCTCAAATACCAATTAGCATGTCTATTTATTTTTTTAATGATTTTTATTGGGTACAATATGACTTTATATATGGAAATTAATTTTCTCCAAAATCTAATTGTCCATGTTTGAAAAAATATCCTTTTATAGAATCAAGTTAAATAAATGAAAGGCAAGTTAGTGATAGACCAACTTTAAATTTTTTTTTTTCCTCCTAAAATTAGGGAAACAATCAAAACCCTTTAAATGTTTTAGCTTTTATATAGAGAAGATATGAATAAAATTACTGTTCATTTAATTGAAAGTTATGAATAATTAGATAAATAATCAACTTAATAAAATGATTTTATTTCTTTAGTAAGTGTCATAAAATTAAATTAATAATTGATTGTGTTGGCTAGATATGTAATATATTTAATTAAATATAAAAGTATGATAAAATTAAGTAGTAAAACTAATTACGTTAATAATTAAAATAATTGTAGTGACCGCGAGAGTAGAAATATAATGTATTAATCAAATTGTGTAACAAAAGTAACAATAATAGAAGTGAGGTACTGAAAGTACTGATAACAACATCGGAATTAATGAAGTTAGTTTTAGTAACAATGTGAGTCACGAAATTAATAGTATTCTATTTCATATAGTATAAAATAGTCCGGCGAGGGTTATCAATAGTACACTTCACTTTTGTGCGTGCTTATATAGTTATATATACATATGAGTTAATTTATCATTAAGTCGATCGAATGGAAAATTTATTTTTAAATTTCTAACATTTTTTGGTTTGACTGTGAGAGAGAGAATGTGTTTATAATAGAGCAAATAATTTTTTATCGCATTTTTAAACTCATAAAGGAGAAAATAATTTCTTATTCAAAACAATTTATAACATAATACTTTGTAGAACTTATAACACGATACAATTTTATTTTATCTGCCATATTAACTCCCTATAATACATATATAGATACACTTTATAAAAAAGAGTGTTCATAACTTTTGTGCTTATATAGTCATATATACATAAAACTAAATTTATCATAAAGTCGAATAGAATGTTAATTTTTAAATTTCTAACAATTTTTTTAGTAGAGAGAGAGAGCTTATAAAGGATCAGAGCAAATAAATTTTTTTTGAAATTTTAAACTTGTAAAGAAGAAAATAATTTGTTATTCAAAACAATTTATACATGATAATCTGTACGAAGTATAACTTATAACCCAATATTATTTATTTTTATCTGTGATATTAATAACTCACTAAGATAAATATAAAGATACACTTTTAAAAAAAGTGTTATAACTTTACTTTATAAATAAGTAAGTTAACTAACCGCGTATCGCAATGACTTACAACCTAATATGAAAATACAATTTTCTTTCTATTTTTAAATTTAGGTTGTTTACAAAATAAGTAAGTCAATTTTCTTTCTATTTTTAAATTTAGGTTGTTTACAAAATACTGTACAATTTTACCACACTAGTTTTAAACCCGTGCAAAAATGCACGAGTCTACCTTTGAAAAATCTAATATTCTAATCATAGCGTATGAATGTTATACCATCGGTGTTTTTGAAAAAATAACATTCTTAAAATATTTACTATGCTGTATAATCAACTCAATAACGAGTCAAAGTTAATTGTATAGAATTAATACAGTATACATAGTACTCAATACAATAGCGTGCAGTATACCTAATTTGGTTTCATATATATGTTACTGTATATAGTTTATATTTTACGGGTTATGGAAATAGTGAAGTGTTATAATGGAACACACTCTCGTCCCAATCAGCCATTTGCTTACCTATTTCCTTTTGAGTTCCCTCTCATTTGTATACATTTTTCTTTTGAAAATACTTTTAGTGAGTAATTTATCACTAACAATTATTTTTGTCAATTTATCATCCAATACCCCTCCTTGATACTGTATTGTATATAAATAAAGATAAACAAATTCCCAATACATAGGGAGTATATGCAATATGTCACTTTTGAGCGCATATATGTTGTGGCACATACATTCTACCACGTATTAAATCATATTTATGTCTTCGGATATATATTAACGGAAGAAGAAATCATCTTTTGCAAGTATTTTTGGGTAGATTATTTTTGTTTTAAGCGATTAATAAAAAACTAAAAATAAATGTACATGGTACTCTTTTTAATTATTATTTTTTCCCAACAATTATATAATTTTTTTTAAAGAGTAAAAAACAATCAGGTTTGTTATATTCTAATGTGGTAAATAATTTTTTGGATTTGTGATCATTTTTAACGAATTTAATTTATTAATCTTTAGTAAAGGTTATTATCTTTTTATAAATATATGGGATATATTATATGAAAGTTTGATATTATTAGGAAGGAAAAAGAATTATGAAAAGCATCAAGAAGAAATCAAACTTACAAAAATTCAAGGACCCCATCATAAAAATATAAAAGTTTTTTATCTCCTTAATTTAAGGAGCCAATCAAAAGCCTAAAAAAGACTTTACTTTTATATATAAAGGAGATTATTACATGGTCTTCATTTGAATCGACGTGCTTGGTGACTCGTGAATGTCGCCATATTCTCCATTGAATTACCAAATAATAAGCTCATCCATTCCTCTTTTTCTTACTTTCAAATTTTGTAGGTTTTCCCAACCAAATACTCGCATCATTTTATCATTTACATTCTTCGTACTTTTCTTATTCCCTCATAAATTCCAATTTAAGGTGAATTTCCACATTTCCATTATTATCTTGTAAATCTCATTTATTTAGCAATTAATTTACGTCTAATTTATCATCCTAGACACTGCATTTTTATTTATATGGCAATTTTTGATTTTTTTATCTTCATATAATAATGTGTATCTCTTCATGAATTCATGGGCATTTATGTGCCAAACATTTTCTTTGAACTCTTAATCAACAATTACTCTCTTCTGAGCGAGGCGGCTGTTAAAACCAATAACCATATTGGTATAGAATCACATACCCTTATAAAACAGATAGGAAAAAAAAATCGTTTTCTACAAATGTTTGCGTAAGGCCGCCTTACAGTCTTACACAAAGATTTGTGCTTGACTATTAGGTTTAAAAATGGCTAAAACATGAAATATTATAGTTGTCGGTTGGTCTCCCTCCCCACGGACTATTTTGGTCTGCAGCAATAAGATAAGGTTTTGAGACTATTTTACAGCCAAATGTGATTACTTTTGAGAAACAATTTACCATAAGTTGTAAGCCTGTAACACTAAGACTAGCTGGATCATTGTTGTTCCATTTGACCATAAAATGGTTACAGTACCCCGTCTTATTGGTTAGACAGAAATGGTCTGTCTAAAACAAGAATTTGTCTATTGTTGCTTATTACTGAAATGAGGTTCACATTGTCGGTTTTTATAAATGGATAATTGTTACTCATTCAAAATTCAACCTTAAGAAATTGCTAATAATAACCATTTTTCAAGAACATATTTTTGTGTTAGGCGGTCTTACATAAGAATATTGTGAAGCGGATCTTGTTAGCAACTATCTTTCAGATTTTATGTTAGTAGGATCCGTGTAACACATGCTCGATTAGGTAGCTGTTTGAATGAATCATGTGGCTATTCAGGGCCATTGTTGGTCTCTGAACTTAATCAATTCCTTACTTGGTTTTGGATGATTTGGTTGCTTCACAAAAAAAATGCTAGACATTAATTGACTTTGGTACTTTAAGGATAATGATTGCACCTTACAATCATGAAACAGTTTGTAGAAGATGGCAGATGGTGAGGATATTCAGCCACTTGTTTGCGATAATGGAACCGGGATGGTTAAGGTTAATTAGTTCGATCTCTATCATATGAATGTCAAATGAATTGTTTAATTTGGTGGTTATATGAAATGTTCTAATGTTCTAAGGTTGCAATATAGGCTGGTTTTGCCGGTGATGATGCTCCAAGGGCGGTGTTCCCTAGCATTGTTGGCCGGCCACGACACACTGGTGTGATGGTTGGCATGGGCCAAAAGGATGCATATGTCGGCGATGAAGCTCAGTCAAAACGTGGAATCCTAACTCTTAAATACCCAATTGAGCATGGTATCGTCAGTAACTGGGATGACATGGAAAAGATATGGCATCATACCTTCTACAATGAGCTTCGTGTCGCTCCTGAAGAGCATCCAGTCCTATTGACTGAAGCACCTCTCAATCCTAAGGCAAATCGTGAGAAAATGACTCAAATCATGTTCGAGACTTTCAACGCCCCTGCTATGTATGTAGCAATTCAGGCTGTCCTTTCTCTCTATGCTAGTGGTCGAACGACTGGTATGGAACAGTTTTTGAAGCTTTAATCTGCAAATTTTCATGGCAAATTCTCATTTAAGACGGGGATATTTGTCTTAACCTTAAGACGGGTCAAATATGCCCATGTGGGATAAACAAGACAAAAGCAGAATGCATATCGAAAAACAAAAGATCTGTCCTATATGTCCATGTGGGATGATATCTGACCTGTTTTTACATTGAGACGGATACCTCTGTATGTCTTACGAAAGACTAGTTGATTTTCATATGTTGTTGCTAAATTTCCCTTTCTTTAATCGTATGCAGGTATTGTGATGGATTCTGGAGATGGTGTGAGTCACACAGTGCCAATTTACGAAGGGTATGCTCTTCCACATGCAATCCTTCGACTTGACTTGGCTGGTCGAGATTTGACAGACTACATGATGAAGATCTTGACAGAGCGTGGGTACTCATTCACCACCTCAGCCGAGCGAGAAATTGTCAGGGACATGAAGGAAAAGCTTTCCTACATTGCCCTTGACTATGAGCAGGAGATGGAAACCGCTAAGACAAGCTCATCCGTTGAGAAGAGCTACGAGCTTCCCGATGGGCAGGTGATTACCATTGGTGGCGAGAGATTCAGATGCCCGGAAGTCCTATTCCAGCCATCGTTCATCGGAATGGAAGCTGCTGGCATTCACGAAACCACCTATAACTCCATCATGAAATGTGATGTCGACATTAGGAAAGATTTATATGGAAACATTGTTCTTAGTGGTGGTACAACCATGTTCACGGGTATTGCCGATAGAATGAGCAAGGAAATCACTGCACTCGCTCCTAGCAGCATGAAAATTAAGGTCGTGGCACCGCCTGAGAGAAAGTATAGTGTCTGGATTGGTGGATCTATCTTGGCTTCCCTTAGCACTTTCCAGCAGGTTTGTATAATTGTATCTTTGTAGAATTAATGGTCGCCGTGTCAAATTCTTGTTACGACTTCATATATGTTATTACTTGAACTGCAGATGTGGATTGCAAAGGCTGAGTACGACGAATCAGGGCCGTCAATTGTGCATAGGAAGTGCTTCTGAGTTCATCAAAGAAGAGCTTGCAGGAGAGACTAGCCCTTTGTTTGGAGAAGGCGCGACTAGAATTATTCTGAATTTTATTTGGCTACATTAAGTACTCTATTCAATTTAGTTTTTGCTGTTTTCATGTTCCGATTTTGTGGGATTATCTATTCTTTCCTTGCTGATTTAATTTATCTATTTATTTGGGTATTTACTAGATTACAAGTACTCTGTATTGTTCATTTGATCATGATACTGTACATTATAATCGATTAATCTCTGCTGTCCAGTCCTCTGTTAACCGGGATGTATCCTTTCAGTTTTACCAAACAGAGACGAAAACTAGAAAGGACATACCTACATGACCATCTACGGTCAAGTGGTCACTGCCGGATTAGGCATTGTATTGGGTTTCACAGTCGGCACTAGACTTGGTTGGCAAAAAGCGACGAGACTTGAATCCGGGATTCCGTGTTAAACCCAAACAGAACATGTCAAGGTAGACTTGAAATGACTGGATCCTAAATGGCACAAAGTGACTAGGAAATCACAATCATAACAGCCATGACCCGATTTACGCATGATCAATCCTAGTACGCATAGCATAGGAATTGAGCACAGGTAACAGACTCGATCGCAAGGTGATGGCGTAAAGTTAGATTAATAGTCAGTTGTATGCTAGTACAATTGTACTTGTACAACGATCTAGATAGGTTAAACCGACCGTTGAAGCACATGAACAAAAATTGAAAAAAAAAAGGCTGACCGAGCCACTTCGGGACCAAGCATGAGCCAGCCTAGCTCGGCCCCAACTGTGCCGACCCTTGCAAGGGGCCACTTTAAGGCCTGGTTCTTAAGATGACCAATTTCATCAGAACAATAAGACGAGCTTTTATGACCATTTTATAGACAAATGTAGCTACTATGGAAAAGTTAGTGTATATTACAACTTATGGTAATCTGTTTCACATTTTACTGTACAGTGTTCTCAAGATCTTGTCTTATTATTTGAGACGAAAATGACCAATCTAAAGGGAGACCGACTGCTTCAGGAGAGTTTTTAGTAAATCGGATGTCAGTGTCATGTCACAATCCCATCATTTTATTATTATCTTAAATAGTTGTCAAGTTTTAGACAAGGATGTTAGACACATCATGGGGGAGTGGAGGAGCACCTCGTAATTCAGCAATTATTATACAGCGAAACATAATTATTAAAACAAAAATGAATTTTAAAAAAACATTATTTCTTAGTAATGGTGTAGTATAAATACCGTCAATATATTAGAAATGTTTCACAACTCAACAAAACTCAAAAGAAAGACAAACTATATATCTATATAAAGTAGAGTTTTGGTGGTCTAAAGAATATGGTTAGGGTTTCCCAATATATGGTCATGTTTGCCATCGCCATTCTGACGGTGGCAGCAATGGTGATTTCCGGTGCCCGCCAATTAGTTGAGGTTGAGATTGGTGTCGAAGTTGATGTCGAACACCGGTAACTTGAAACCGTCCTTCAAATGGTTTGAACCTACATACGCTTGTGTTGTTGTATGTGTGTTTTCATTTGCAACTTTCAAGTCAAGTATCGTTCCTTTTCTTATGAGGTTGTATGTCTATGTTAAGATAACTCTTTTGGTTGTGAATTTAATATTTTTGCCTTGTGGAAAAATAATGGGGATGTTGTTTTCTCTTTTCTTAATGATCTTGGGATTTTGTATGTTATGTTGATTTCATGAATATTGTTTGCTTGAATTTGCAAGGGTAGTTAGATGTATCAAGTATGCTCAAGACACCTAAATAATAATAAATAAGTCTAAAACAATAATCATTCATACATCTCATGTCATAATGAAAAATTTGTCTTTGTTAGTTTAAAAGACCCATAGCTTGATTTATAATCAAGATATAATTCGCAATTGCTATTTAATTGAGAATCTATCTCTAGTTTCCGACCCAAAAGAATATTTTCGAACTAAACTTGATCTTAAGAGGCATGACAACACTATCTCAGCCGAAGAAACTATTTTCTTAATTATTCGAGATGCATACAGAAAACCGTTGCCAAAACAATTCATAATTGAAAACCAATTCATAATCGTTATTTATATTAACAAATTATATAGAACAAACGAAACATAATATATTAAGGGATTGCTCCAATATCCCGACCAATGAAACAATTTCCCCTACTCCTGATATAAAACAAGTGCCCAAAATGATTCGTAATTGTAAGACAATTCATCATAATCATAATCAATTCATTATTCTAGACAAAATGCAACAACATCATCAAGGCCAAATCAAGCGATTTTCAAACAAAATCAACAGGGTTTGACGACATAAAACAAACCGACACAACCCTAACACGATCGGTTACAAACCAATCTTGGCATGCCCTATTTATTTTGAACTGGGATTAACGCATTACAACCAGTCCAAGACATTCAAAACGAGATAAAACATGATAAATCGCGATGTAATGTTAAATAGACCAGCTCAGTTATTATTAAACTGGTTTTATAAAACGTTAAACCGGTTCCCTGCATAAAACGGTCCAATTTACATGAAACTGGTATGTTTAACAAGAAAACCAGTCTGAAACAATCGCAACACTTTCAAAAGTCTTGAAACACGTTAATTGATTTGTTCGACCCTTGAAATCAATCAATTAAGCCACGTTTTCGAAACTTTGTTATGACTTTTGGTCTCCGTTCATCTTACGTTATTTGAATCTTGCCTTAATTATATTAGGATTCATCATTAACAATGAAAAAGCATTTTAGAAAACGATTTTAGGGTGATTATACTCTAATTCAAAATCAGGGTTTAATAATTTAATTTCATAATTTAAATATTAAATTCGCAAATTAAAACTATCCTTAACATGTTTCTAATGGATCTACAAATAATCATATTCATCATATCAATTGAATCTCTCAAAGCCAATTATGAGGTAAGATTCAAGTTAATTTGAATAATACTACGCAATACGGCTCTGATATACCACTGTAAAGTTTTGAATACCCTTTGAGCCCGGATCAATTGCAACTATTAAACAAAACAACATAGTAAATAAGATGAATCAGATACCTTTTAACCTAATCTGACATAACCGGACGGACTTGTGGCAAGGTAATGTCTACACTTATTTCTAACGGAAGGTAAATTCTTGTTTCAGACGGACTAATTTCGTTTAAACAATAAGACGGGTTTTTATGACCATTTTATGGACAAATATAACCACAATGTAAAAGTTAGTATTGTCGCATATGATAACTTGTTTTTCAAAACTTCAAAAGTAGTCACCTTTTTACTGTAAAATGGTCTCAAAATCTCGTCTTATTATTTCAGACGAAAATGTCCGTATAAAGGGAGACCAACTACCTGACTGGTCGATGAAATTTGCTATAACATGTTGGTGGCTTTGGAGGTGGCGGAATAATGTAGTATTTGGAAGAACAGATGAGAATTCGGGTGATCCTATCCGGTTCCTCCGACACCAATTCGAATCTACAAAGAATGCTCTCGATCCTTTCTCGCTTTTCACGCCTATCCCTGGTACAATACACGAGGAGCGGTATATTCGTTGGTCTTCACCACCTCACGGCTGGATATTATTAAGAACTGACGGCGCCTCTAGAGGCAATCCGGGTCCGGCTGGATGTGGGGGCATCTTCCGGGATGAAACGGGAATGTTTTTGAGTGCTTTTATGTTTTCCTGTGGAGTGTGTTCTTCAATGCGGGCTGAAATGCGAGCCTTGGTCACGGGATTGGAACGGGCTCGATAACTCGGTTTTAAAAAATTGATAGTACACATGGATAATTTGACATGTGTGAATTTTATTCATCAAGAACAATTACTAAGCAACGGTCTTCGCCCTCTAGTGCAACGTTGCCTTGATCTTATA
This sequence comes from Heliosperma pusillum, assembly GCA_022085475.1. Taxonomy (NCBI): domain Eukaryota; kingdom Viridiplantae; phylum Streptophyta; class Magnoliopsida; order Caryophyllales; family Caryophyllaceae; genus Heliosperma; species Heliosperma pusillum. The sequence continues at coordinate 16,678 of JAIUZE010003273.1, read as the reverse complement.
AATATGGAAGATTGGATGGTTAAAGTAGATCATATCTTTCGGGAGGCTAACCGGGCAGCGGACTGGTTGGCTAACGAAGGAGTCGTATCTGGCGATAGGCCAGTCTATTTGGATATTCCTCCTGAGGGGATTCGTTCTATACTTCGTGAAGATGTTTTAGGGGTAGCCATTCCCCGATTAGTTCCTATCTAGTTTAGTTTGTATCGAGGCTTTGCCCCTCAATCGTACCAAAAAAAAAAAAAAAAAAAAAAAAAAACAATCCCATCATTTCATTACTACCTTAAATAGTTGTCAAGTGTTAGGCAGGGATGTTAGACATCATGGCCTATTCATGGGGGCGTGGAGGAGCACGTTGTAATTCAGCAATAATACAGCGAAGCATAATTATGTTTAAAAAAAAAAAAATTTAAAAAAATATTACTCCCTCCAATTCAATTCAAACTACCCACTTGCTTTTTTGAGGTCAAACTTTCAAAACTTTGACCGTTTATAAATCGGAATATAAAGAACTTTGAAAGACGGAAGTAATATATTTGGTTTTGTCACGGAAATATCTTTCATAAAATTATATTTTTTGTAAAATAATTCTATCTATATATAAAGGAAGAAAAATGCGGTCAAAGCCGTGCCTCGAAAACCACCCAATAAAGCAAGTGGATAGTTTGGATTGGATTGGAGGGAGTATTTATTATTAGTGGTTTAGTATAAATATCGTCAATATATTATAAATGTTTCACAACTCAACAAAACTCAAAAGAAAGACAAGCCATCTATATTAAGAGTATATTTTTGGTGTTGATAGGGTTTCCCAATATACTAGTTTTATCCCCGTGCAAAATTGTACGGATTATTCATCACATGATAAATTGTGTTATAATATGAATATAGTTAGACATAGTATTTTCAAGTAATAATAGCATAATACGTTGTATAATAATAACATTGTTACAAATTTAGCATGTACAAATATAATTGTACAGATATAATAATAACATTGTTACAAATATAACTCGTACGGGAATAATGTATTTAACCGTAAACATCGACAACTTTTTATGGCTGAAAGATGGTCATTTGTTTCCAAAGTGGTCATTATTTATCCAAAAGCGACCACTATTGACAAAAACGTGATCACATTTTGCAAAAATACATAGGAAAAAAGCGTTGCATATGATAACTACCGAACAGTAAAATAGACATTTATCCAAAAGTGACCACTATTGACAAAAACGTGATCACATTTTGCAAAAATACATAGGAAAAAAGCGTTGCATATGATAACTACCGAACAGAAAAATAGACATTGAGTCCGAAGTCCTAAACAAACTTTGTGACTCTAAATTAAAAAATTACACCAACATTTTACTGTCGTAACAACATCATATGACATAGACCCTCAAGTCCCAAATTCTACCCATATGTTATCTCAACCTACTATTGTTAAAACCTCAATCATTTTCACTCTATGCCTCTCATGTCAATTCATGCCCTCAACTGATTTTTAATTCATCCCTCTCCCTCATGTACAACTTTTATCAAAATCAACATTTTGATAATACCTACAATATACAAATTGATGCACTTAACTTCAATATTGAAGTTATTTAAACTGAATAAATAATCATAAGAACTTCATGTAATCATGATCGAAAACTTATATTTGGGTTTTTATTTTATTTGCTGGAATTTATTCTAAAGTTGATATTTTTTTCGATTTCAAATTATCTCGTATTAAATAATTTTCCTTTTACGAAAATTTTCAAATATACTATACTGGTTATATTTTAAAATAAATATTAAGGTAATTTTTTTTCAATTTTTATATTTGTTATGTTGTACTGTAGTATAATTGTAATTATTTTATAATTATTTAGAACTTTTATTTTGTAGCTCTTAAATCGTGTTTTTTTTGGAGAGATTTTCCAATTTTTTGATACTCACAATTATTTTTTAACATATGTTGTATATAAGTGATTTGATTATTGTATGTGTTGTATTAATTGGTGTATATATGCATTGATCACAAATGGGGTGAAAAAATACAAAATAAATTCCCTTGTAAACCCACGTTCTCCATTGTGATCAACTTTTGAAAAGTATTTTTTTTTCTTCTAAATTCAAGGAGCCAATAGGAATAAGCTAAATGTTTTAGCTTTTATATAAAGTAGATGATCATGTTTACCATCGCTATTCTTAGCGTGGCAGCAACGGTGATTTCCGGTGCCCGCCAATTAGTTGAGGTTGATACTGACTGGTAGATGAACTATCTCAATCAAAACCTTAAGGTGCGTTTGTGAGATATTGGAGACTGTCAGGGTTTGAACCTGTACTGGCTCTGATAACATGATAGATGAACCATCTTAACCAAAACTTTAAGGTGATGGTTAAGGCACATATATTATAGTTATATTCTATTACTGACATTGGTCTCGACATTGATTTCGATACCCCGTAACTTGAAACCGCCATTAAATGGTTTGAACCTACGCTTGTGTAGCTGTATGTGTGTTTTCACTCAAGTATCGTTACTTTTCTTTTGAGGTGTATGTCTATGTTAATATAACTCTTTGGGGTGTGCATTTTGTACTTTTGCCTTGTGGAAAAATAATGGGGATGTTGTTTTCTCTTTTCTTATTGGTGGTCGGAATTTGTATGTTATGAGTTGTATGTCTATGTTAAGATAAGTTAGTTGATCTCCCTTCAGACCATTGTACAACTAAATGCTAACAGTTGTGAAAACAAAGTTATCATTAAGTTTTAATAATAGCCGGACCATTGTAATTACATTTGATCATAAAATGGTTATAAAATCCCATTTTAATGTTTCGGACGAAATTATTCGTGTGCAACTTCGAATTACTGCGGCTAAATTCACTTGTATTCGGGTTAAATATGAAGAATATCTATATGAAGATCATAATTTTGTTAGCAAAAAAAAACATATATTTGTTGATTGAATATCAAATGTCAACCAACTATATCTACGCAAGTAGTGCATTGCACGATGACTAATCTAACACAAATTCGTGTATGCTAACTCACAAAAATCAATCAATCAATCAAACAGTTTAATAAATAAATTAATTAAATACTTTTGAGAAATTAAAATTATTTCGAAAATCAATCAATCAATCAGTCAATTAAACTACTTAATATATACTGTGAATAAGTACCTTCGAGCATCTAAGACTGTTTCGATTTATACCGCGAAATAGTCCTATATTAGATTGACTACATTAACTCGAGCAACGTACTAACCCGTAAATCCTCTAATAAAGGGCAAGACGAGACGAGATTACTCAGAAATTGAAGTTGAGAGCAACACACATGAATCTCAAGTTTCTTCAAACTAGGTAGATTAATAAAACCTATCTTAGGCAATATGAAATTAAATCGATTCGACAATTGTAGCATTTCCAACGATTGCATCTCGAATAATCAAGCGGGTAGTTGGAGTACTCCCTCGAATTGGCCCAACTAATCGAATTTAACATTGACAATCCTGACATTAGGGCCAAAAATAATGTCGCGAATAACAATCGTCGATAAGGTGAGATCAAGCTTGTGTTTTGCACTAGGAAAGTGAAGATCGACGGTATTTAAATTATCCCAAGAAAGCTGTTTGGCGCAATGAATGAGGATTCTATACATTTTTGTTGAATGAAATTTAATTTCGTTAACCAGAAGAGACGTGGTTTCGAGTCCAGTGAGATAAGGCCATCGTCGTGATAACGAGCTTGTAGCAGCTCATTCTAATTAATTGGTAAAAGAGACGAGATTGTAAAAGCATATTTTAAATGGCATACTATATTAAAAGGTTTGACCAACATGTTTTAATTAGCATAATTGGTTTAAGTGTTTTGTAATTAGCATATTAAGATTAACCAACATATTGTTAGTTTTATTTGTGAAATTGAATAAAAAGTTTTATTTATTAGAACATGCTAATAACCAATATGCTGGGGTAGCATATTGGCCCCAAATATGTTGTTTACCCAACACTTAAATTGGCATATTAATTGGCCGGTCAAGCATGATAAAAGCCTTGAATATGATAAATAAACACCCCGTACATCTATTGACTTTTTATACTCCACCGTCCCTTCACGTGTTTACCTTTACTTTTGACATAAAGACCAACAAATGGAGATTCAATCTCTTTATTTTGAGATAAACAATAATCCAAACAAAAATTACCAAAATTACCGATTATAAAAACAATCTTATCATGTCGTTATATTAACAACACTAATACTAACTACACTACAATTAACATATCAACACGAATTACCACCTCTATTAACATATCATTACCAATTTAGCGACTATTTATCATTAACAAAATCACCAACATATTATTATATTAACAAAATCACCAACACCAGTTACTACCTCTACTAGCACATCATTATCAAAATCACCAATACTAAAATTAATATATCAACACCAATTAGTTAACGTTGAAGTCAATGTTCATGTTGAGCCCCCTATAACTTGAAATGGGTGTCGAAATTTAATAATTCTTTTGGGTGTGCGTTTATTATTTTTACCTTATGGAAAAATAATAGTGGTAATATTATTTCTTTTCTTATTGATCATGGGATTTTGTATCTAGATTTCATGAATATAGTTGCTTGAATTTACAAGGGTCAGATGCATCATGTATGCTCGAACACTTTACTAATCACTCCCTCCGTTTCGTTCATTTTATTAATATATATAATAATATCAAATGTCAATCAATTATGGAGTATGTATTCCCAAAACTATTGAAATCTACGCAAGTAGTGCATTGCGCCATGACTAAACTAACACAAATCCACCTACTCACAAAAATAAATAAATAAATCAATTAATCAAACATTTTAATAAATAAACGTATCATTGAGCATCCAAAACTGTTTGGATTTATACCGCAACATACTACTTCCTCCTATTCTAAGGATTTGCAACATTATCTTAAAATACTCCTCGTATATATTCAACCAATTCAACGCTGCAATTCCGTAGAATATAGGAGGGAGTATGCTAGACTAAACTAAATTAACCCGAGCGAGCTCATTTTCGAGAAAGAAATAATAGTGCCAGTCGACCCTTGTAAATCAATGTCTTCCAGCTTAGGCGTGTTACCTAAAATCCTTAGAACAGGTTTACTAGAATCATTATAAGAAAACCTATAATTAATTTTTACCCTTAAACTCTTCAAACTCCATGAACAAATGGTTATACAACTTTTACTGAATTCGAGTAACGTAGTAACTCGTAAATCCTCTAATAAAGGGCAAGACGAGACGAGATTACTAAGAAATTGAAGTTGAGAGCAACACACATGAATCTCAAGTTTCCTCAAACAAGGTAGATTAATATTACCTTTCTTAGGTAATATGAATTTAAATCGATTCGACAATTGTAGCATTTCCAACGATTGCATCTCGAACAAGCAAGCGGGTAATGGTAGTAATCCCTCGTAATTGCCCAAGTTATCGAATTTAACATTGACGATCCTCACATTACGGCCAATAATAATGTCGCGAATAACATACGTCGATAAGGTATGATCAAGATTTTGTTCTGCACTAGTAAAGTGACGATCGACGGTATTGAAATTATCCCAAGTAAGCTGTTTAGCGCAATGAATGAGGACTCTATACATTTTTGTTGAGTGAAATTTAATTTCGTTAATCCAAAGAGACGTGGTTCGGGTCCAGAGATATCGCCATCGCCGGGATAACAAGCTTGTGGCGGCCGAATTCTTAGTTGGTAAAAGAGACAGGATTTTTACGAGAATGGTATCCTCATTTTTGCTCAATTTGTCACTAGTCATTTTTTTGCTCAACAGCCGTTTATTGTGATGAAGATATTTTGTTTCAGGATTTTGAACTAGTTTTGTATACACTTATATTGACGGCAAAAAACAATTAAATTTTAGGGTTAAATAGGATACCGGTTTTTCTAAATGAAAATTTTAGGATAAGATGGTCACATACTGTGAGACGGTCCATTATTATAAAAAATTTAATGATTTAATACTAATAAATTAGATATCCTTTTATATAAGTGGATCATCTCAAACAAAAATTATTGTTTTCTAAAGTGAGTCGTAGGTAGACCTGACAAAATTGACCCGAATCGACACCCGAACTCAAGACCCGAGTTTAACTCAAAACCTGAATTGACCCGACGACCAACTATGACTCGACCAGAATGTTTATTGTTAGAAACGACTTATTATCCATAAATAACTTGATAATAGTGCACCCAAAATGACCCGAACTTGAAATAATTAAACCAAACCCGAACCCGAACCCGAACCCGAACCCGATCCAAAACCATCAAAACCAAAATTTACCTAACCTGACCCGACCTGATTGACCCGACTGTCAGGTCTACATACATAAGAGTACATGTTAGCCTATTGGGAGTACTTAAATACCACTTTGACAATAAATATAGCATTTAAAAAACGATTAATTACGAGTATCAAATTTTACATTTAAGTACCCTTAACACGTACAAGGTGGTCACATTTTAGAAAAATCGATAACATAGATACCAATCATGTATGATACTGACGGCAACAAAAATTCCCAAATAAACCCTAAAACTCTTGTAAAACCCTAATACCTTTAAAATAAAGATTTAGTAGTGTTTCCTTAATAATTGTTAAAATCCTCAAACAAATCATGAGCTATGAAAACAAAAATGATCGACTAACTTCACTACCAAGTGAAATTATCTCAATCATCCTTTCATTTCTTCCCACCAAGTTCGCGGTTGCTACCGCCAGTTTATCGAGACCATGGCGACATCTTTGGACGTACATCACTGCCATTCGCTTCACTGTTACTGATTTTTCAAATATCCAATTGAAGGCCATCTTCTTCGTGACCATTAGGCGGGCTTCGTGGCGACATATAAATGCCATTGAATTAGAATTCAAGGCTACTACAATTATCCCCTATATTAAAGATTTCGAGAAGGTAATTCCTGATCTTCTCAACAACGGTAAAAACGTTAAGGAATTGAAGGTAATTTTTACTAATTACGGTAAAAAATCGATTTGTTTCCCATGTTCCGTCTTAGAAAGCCAGTCACTCGAAGTGCTCGAGGTGTACGCTGCTCATGGCGTTACTCTAGGAAATCTACAAGTTCACCATAAGAATTCTAACTTAAGGAAACTCGTCATCAACTTAGGCGAATATGATCTAAAAATTTTCGAAAATCTAGTCAAGTATTTCCCTTTGCTCGAAATTTTGCGTGTTCATGTCCAATTGTTGACGAAGTTTAAGGGCTCAATTAAAATTAATGCTCAAAAATTGAAATGTTTGATCATTAATTTGATTGGTACAGAAAGTTCCTTAGATAAGAACAAAATTATGTTCGATACACCGAAATTACAGTATTTTGAAGTGCATAGTCCTAGTATGCTGAAATTCTGCTTTCTCAAAACTCCGAGTGGTTTATTGAAAGCGAAATTGTTCATGGGAGATGGCCATCATTCCCTTAATCTTTACTCGAAACATGTAATGTCCGTTTTTAATCCCATTTTTCGGATTAAGACCCTTAAAATAAGCGGTGATTTAGTCATTGCTCTAATGAATCTCGTTATTAAAGTTGAAGTTTTCGATAAACTATGTAATCTGGAGATGGGTTTGAGTGATAGCCTAAGTTGGCACGCGGTTAAGTATTTTATTAGACAAAGTCCAAATGTCGAATGTCTCGTGTTGAAACGGACAGGTAAAGCTCATGCGGATTTAAATTGGTTAGAATTCGAACTCTTACCGTCTTGTTTACATAATAAGATCCAAAGGATAGAATTATGGGATTTTGATGGTAGTAAAGGTTTTTTACAGCTCTTACGTTATATTTTTACTGTGGCTAAAGCTTTGAAGAAGCTTCATATTACCTTTCGAAGTAATAATGGTGAATCGGCAAGTTTAGAGAAAATCGATATTTCTATGGAAGTTTTGGCCATGTCAAAGGTGTTCTTACCATCTTGTGAGACTAACATTGTGCTTAAAAGATGGGTAAAATGTTCGGAGCATCAGTAATTGGCTTCGGGTTGTGGTCGTGTGTCAATTACAAGATCACAACGGTAAGTGAAGAGTCGAAGTAACACAAGCTCTAGAAGGTAAAAGCCAGTGGTGCCTTTAATTCTGTTTACTTAGTTTGAGATTAGTACTCCCTAAGTTCTTGAAATGCATGATGTGGTTTTAAATACCGCAAGTGCACGGTTATCAAAGTAGCACTTGAGGGTCGATTTCCACGGAGAGCAAAGCGATTACTAGTCGGTTTCAAGGGATGCTAGCTAAGTCGATAAGAGGGGAAAATTTGAATTCAACTAGCGACAACTAAATGCGATAAATAAGATCTAGACTAAAATGCAAACTAAACAAATAGCTATGGAAAATACGGGATTTAATCAAGATTAAGGGTAACTAGGATCCGATCAAGTCTTATTTCACGGGTTGTAACGGTGGGTGGTCTATCAACAAGTGGCGAAATATGGGTTCAAGCAAGACGGTGTTATCTATACTAACTACCTAACCCTCCCGAGTATAGATAGCCTCTAGGGTCGATAAAGGGTCCCACTCCCATGGATAACCCCTACACGAGTCCAAGGCATTTCGGGTCAACACTAAGGTCCCAACTAGGGTCTTTCCCACTCCCGCGGGTGAAATCCCCTAGCCAAAAGGTGGAGTCACTTCTAAGGGGTCTCGCTCCCGCGAATAACCCACCTAGAGTCGATCCCTAAACTTACCCAAGTCCACTACCGTAAGCCCGACTCCCATCGATAGCCTAAGTAGCTCCCGAAGTTGGCCCAACTCCCATTGGTAGCCTCTAAGGGTTGAACAAGGGTCAAATAAAGGGTCAATACAAAACAACCTCAACCAAAAACAATCACCCATAAACCGCTACTTGCTAATTTAACCAATCACCAATCAATACCCATAATTAGACTTAATCGGACCCTAGAAAGGGTTACTACTCACTAAACATGGTTACTAAACACTCGAAAGTAATAAGGGTTGAATATTTAAGGTTGAACATGATAAAGATGAGATTTTTAATTAATAACATGCAATTACTAACTAGATGATGAAATTCAATCTATTAGACTAAAATTAAACAAACAATGAATTCAAAGATGGAAACTTTACCTATAAGCAATCTAAACATTCAAACTTGAAAGACATAAAACATAAACAAAAGCATAATTGAAAGTTAAGAGGAAGAAGATGTTACCAACTATGAGGGAAAAATAAGAGATGAAAAGAAAGAAATTAGATTAAAGCTTGGAAATTTGGATTACAATTGAAAATAGATCTAGAATGCTATTTTGATTTTTTTTTTGTTTTCTCTCTAGGAAAGCTAATAATAAAAACCTCTCTCTACAATTTCAGGTTTGGGCTATTTATACAAGAGGCAAAAAACACGCAAAACGAGGTCGTTTAAAAGACGGATAGGCTGTGCTCAAATCTGGAGCTGCGCACGGTGAAGATGAGAAACGCACGGTCAGAACCGCACGGTGGAAACGTCAAGGAAGAGGTCACTTGTGTTACGCACGGTGGGAACCGCACGGTTGACCCAGTCCTGCATTAGTTCCGCACGGTTGAATAGCGCAACACACGGCCGTGCTTTTTCTCCTTTTTTTCGCCTTTTTTCCGCTTTTTCCTTCCTTTGTTGAAGCATGGGCTGTTTGGTTGGTCCATGGGCTTTGCTCATGCCAAGACGATGTGGGCATTTTGAGTTCAACTTGTTCCTAAACAACCCAAAGAAACAAAAATACCAAACAACACACCCGGAAGACGGGTTTTACGTATCTAAAGCCTCTAAACGTGATTCTAACACAAAACACATGAAAATAGGGAATAAATAGCATAATTATTAGCTTATAAAACGCGCAAATAGTGCGGTTATCAAATCTCCCCACACTTAACCCTTACTCGTTCTCGAGTAAGCATAAAGCAAGATTAAAGTGTGAAAAACGAGAAATGAAACCCTCCTAATCCTAAAAGCGGATGCACAATATAAGCATCACTTAATTATTATACTACTATTATCCGCATGAGTATTAGCGCACTCAACGCCCTTTCAACTCACGTAGGTATGCTTATGAGGGAAAAGCACACCTCGCGAGGCAAGTGAGGTCTTGCACAAAAATGAATGAACCAAACAATCAAACAATTAATTAATCAATCACCGGTTCACAAAGGTACAAAATGACTACCTTCCTCATCTAGGTAGCCGAGGCCAAAACCAACTAGTAAGTGATTTTAATCATCCGATCATCCCTCAAATAGTAGTCAAATATCTAATTACGAAATTTCATTAAAAATCTAAGAAAACTACGCTTACAAAGGCATGAAGTTGCTTAGGCGTCCGCCCTACCTTCCAAAAACTAGTAATGCAAGGATGGGAGATTGTGGAGTAGGATTCCCGTGAGTTTTAATCCAAAAGCGGTGGTGTGGTCGCCCTCTCGTCAATGTTAAGAGGTAAGGGTCTATCCATTTTGGTGACTTATTTGATATTTGTTTTGGGAATGTTTTTGGGTTTTTGATGTTTGCCCCAATTATTCGATTTTTTTTTTCTCTTTTTCCCTTTTTTTTCTCTTTTTTTTAAGTGCTTGTTCGGGATTGACAATTCTTTTGTGTGTGTTTCAAAAATTTGGACCCACCGCTATATAAGTGCTCGAATGGGGGTACAAGCATAACAATGGACACCCATATTCCCAAAGATTCAACCGTTGATCACCCACCGAAATCTTTCAACTTGCGCACAATGTGCCAAGTTGGGTGGCCGGGAGTGACGGGAATCCTTAAAAGAACATGAGCGTGAAAACATGATTAAACAATTGATCAAAATGAAACAACACCCCTTCTTTAGGGAAATATAAGCTCTAAAATTGACCTCCATGGTCGCCTTCGTCCAACCACCACTCAAGGATGTTTAACAACACGGGTTGAAATGGAATGAAAAACCTTGCAAAACTCGATTTACATTGACCTTGGCCGTTTGAACGCCTAATATTAACTCATGTAGATGCAAGCATTGTTTTCAAAAGAATTTTAAATAAATTTCAAAGTTAGAGAAATGACCACTATCATTTGGAATGTTCAAAATCATTAAACCACTTATCCGTATTTTTGGTATTTTCTTTGAAAACAATTTTTTGATGCAACTAAACTACATGAATGCCACTAGATATTTACAAACTTATCATGAATGCAAGCTAAGTACAACAATGCAACAAATAAACATGCAAACTATAATAGCAAATGCAATCCTAATCTACAACGCAACATTCCACAACCACCAATTTCTCAAATCATCATCAACAAGTCAAAAATCTCCCAACTTCTCATGTGAAATTACAAGAAAAGAAAGGGGTGAAGGTTGGAAAGATCATACCAAATCTAGGCTCATAAACCTTCGTTCTTGTCTCCGATCATTGGTTGCGGATCCTACACAAGTGAACAAACTACGCACAAGCACAAATATATACAAAGAACACGTATTTTTGAATTTTTCAAAATTTTCAATTTTTTTTTTTTTTTTTTTTTTTTTTGCTTTTTGGCAATAAATCCCCTCCCCACACTTGCACCTTACTCGTCCGCGAGTAAGGACTCAAACGGGAGAAGAAACACATTTTATTTCAAAAAGGAAAAACATATTTTTTTGTTTTTTTTTTTATAAAGACTAGACTAGGCTATCTAAATTTGGATTTGACGGGCATACTCGCTCAAAATGAGGGAGATTTTTGTTAATTTGGATTTTCAAAAATAGGAGCATATCAAAAATTATCACCCCAAGTGCAACCAATGCACTTGCAAACAATAGATATCACAACACAGTCAAATAACAACAATGCAACAACAACAACTCAATTCTTCATCAATCAAAAGGGACAAGGGAATAGAAGGGGATACAAAACAAGGAAACCGACCCAACAACCAACAACCATCCTCAATGCCACCTCCTCACCCCAAGTCTATTGCGGTGGTTGATGAGGTGGGAAATGAGAAGTGAAGGCGTCGAACAAAGACTTAACCGACTCACCCAAACTACCCACGGCACTCATAGCCTCATCATGTTGCCGAGTTTGGAGATTCCTCAACTCCTCAAAAGACTTCCTAGTGTCCTCCCTAAGGTCCTCAAAAGACTTCCTAGTCTCCGCCCTAAAAGCCTCAAAAGAACTCCTATGCTCACCAAAAGAGGTGAAGAGGGAGTCATAATTGGAATTAAGGGTATTAAAGTTGTTGTTTAGGGAGGAGATTTGGGTTGAGAGGGAAGACAAGTCCCAAGGGTTAGGGCCAAAACCCGGAGGTGGAGGTGGGTATTGTTGGTAGGGGGCATGGAAAATTGTTGGGGCATGTATGGGGTATACCCAAAATTAGCATGTTGCCCTTGATTATACCCCCCACCCGAAGGGTTGCCGGTCTCAAATTGGGAGAAAGGTTGGTGAGAGGAGGTTGGTCTCTCATTTCTAGGTTGGGGAGGGGTAGGGGAACCGTCACCATCGGAGGAAGCAACAACATCAATAGGCAAAATGGTCTCATACCTTATCGTGGAGGGGTCAAGACCGTAGGACGCTGTTCCCCAATCAACATAAGTAGAATCCTTAATCAACTCCCCCTCCCGCAAAGGCATCCCCCAGTTCACCCGGTTAAAGATAGTTGTGAAATCGGGGTTGGGGAGTGGCATGGCCCGACGCTTTGTGATGAGGAAATAAAGACCTTGCCTCTCATCGACCGTCCTAGTCATAAGGCACGTCCTCAAATGATTATGGTCTATGAAAGTTGACCCCCTCGCCCTATCCTCAGGTTCCTCATTCATCCCCGCCCCTTGAGCGATCAAGGTTACTAGTCCCCCTCCTATGATTGTCGGTGGTACTTTGTCTCTAATTTTCATCAATTGTAACAAAACCGCCTTGGTCAGGTCGATGGACAAGGGTTTATTCTCCATTAGCTCCATAAGGCTATGACACGCAATCGCCCCTACCCTATGGTGAGTCTCGTGGCTACCTATGAGAATGTCGGAAAACATCCTCAAAAAGTAACGGAACACAGGGTTCCGCACCTCCGATAAGGCGGCTGTCCGAGCCTCATATCGGGCTTCGGAACGGGTTATTTCGGTCCAAAATTTTTCCCGATCCCTCATTTTAGGTGTCGACTTAGAAGCGACACCCTTGCAATCATGTAGAAAGGGAATACCAAGAAATTCTGAAATCCTTTCAAGGCTAAACTCGAACTCATGTCCCAAGATTTGAAAGCTAATGGTTGGGGATCTACTGTCAAGGTTTCCCTTCAACGTTGCGAGGAACTCGCAAGTAAGGGACTGGTAAGACCAAACATGTGTCGACCCAATTCTTAGACCCAACCTATCACACATTTTATTAATATCATCATAAATTCCCATAGAAATCATTGTAGGGGTGCAGAAAAATTTGGTGGGGTCAAAATCCTTACGTAATAGCTCATTATACTTCTTAAGTTGGGTACTAGAATGAAACCCAACCAAGCCACTTCTATGTCTAAATTGGCTAACACGAACTCTAGTTAAACCGGGGGTAGGGAAAGACGAAGAAGCAATTGTACCTTCCACACGGGATCGTTTAGAGGCCATTTGGAAAGAAACCTTCAAATAGATGCCGTTCTCACCCGGAAAAACAGAAAAAACGTCTCCGACTCCGCCCCGGAAAAATTCAAGTCTCACGGATTTTGACGAAAATACCACCAAAATGCTCCTTAAAGTCCCCTTAGTCTCCCCTAAAAAGATGGCAAGGAATGAAAGTAGGGAAGTTGCTCAAAAATCAAATCTAAGAAATTTTGGGGAAAAAATAAGTCTTCAACCAAATTGATTTTTTTAAGCTTGTTGTTGTTGTTGATGATGAAAAAGTGTTGGTGATGTGTTTATTTTGAGTGGATTTGAAGGTAGTTTGGTGGGTTGAGTTGATTTTGGAGGAAGTTTGGTTGTTGGGTTGAAAGGGGATTGGAAAAATGAGAGGAAAGAGATGAAGATGAGAAAAATTGTGTGGGCCGTGCGTTTTGTAAGTGCATAAATAATTTTTTTTTTTTCAAAAAGTTGAGAATCGCACGGTCAGAACCGCACGGTTTAAGCTGTCCCGTATGAGTTTCGCACGGCTAAGTTGAGTTGAGCACGGTAGATCCTGTCCTGCATTAGTTGCGCACGGCTCCGTTTTTTGCCCATTATCTTCGATTTTTCGATTTTTGATCCGATGATTATCACTCTTAAACCCCAAAAATCTTCCACAAGTCCTCCTTCAAAACCCAAACACCTAACAAAAGCATTAGAAACTTGAAAAAGTCCCCGGATTGCCTCCTACAAAATCTCAAAATCACACCAAAACCGTCAAATGTGGGTTGCCTCCCATAAGCGCACTTGTTTAACGTCGTTGGCTCGACCAAGTTTAGCAAACAAAGGCTAAGATTGTAAAGATTATGCTTCAATTGGGGCAAGGTTAATGACAACAGCCTCCTCAATCGGTTGACCAACTACATAGTGCTTAAGCCGTTGCCCATTTACCTTAAAAACTCTTCCGTCATTGCTAGCTATCTCAACGGAGCCATAGGGAAACGATTGGACCACTTTAAAAGGGCTGGACCATCTCGACTTAAGCTTACCCGGAAAAAGCGTTAGCTTAGAGTTGAAGAGCAACACTAGATCATCCTTGTTAAATTCTCTTCTCATGATTCTTTTGTCGTGCGATCTCTTTGATTTTTCTTTGTAAATCCTTGAGCTTTCATAGGCATTCAAACGAAATTCCTCCAACTCGTTCAAATCGAGTAGCCTTTTCTCCCCCGCCTCCTTCAAGTCATAGTTCAAGTGTTTTACGGCCCAAAAGGCACGATGCTCTAGTTCGACGGGGAGGTGACAAGGCTTACCGTAGACCAACCTAAAAGGCGAAGTGCCTATTGGGGTTTTGTAGGCGGTCCGATAAGCCCAAAGGGCATCATCAAGCTTCATTGCCCAATCTTTCCTCGATCTATTAACGGTTTTCTCAAGTATAGACTTAATTTCTCGGTTGGAAATTTCGTCTTGCCCATTAGCTTGGGGGTGATAGGCAAGGCTTCTCCTATGGTGAACCCCATACTTCCTAAGCATAGCTTCAAAAGTCTTCTCTAGGAAGTGTGATCCTCGATCGCTAATAAGCACTCTTGGCACTCCAAAGCGAGGAAAAATCACTCTCTTCAAGAAATTTCCAACCGTCTTTGCATCACAAGTCTTGGTAGGAATCACCTCCACCAACTTGCTTACATAATCCACCGCAACCAATATATACTCATTCCCATAAGAAGATGGAAATGGTCCTTGATAATCGATTCCCCAAACGTCAAAGATCTCCACCTCAAGAATGTAGTTAATAGGCATTTCATTTCTCCTAGAGATGTTTCCCGTTCTTTGGCATTTGTCACACCCCTTCACATAGAGTGCAACATCATGAAATAGAGTGGGCCAAAAGAAACCGCATTGTAGTACCTTGGCGGCGGTCTTCATAGCACTAGCATGTCCTCCGCATGGCAAATCATGGCAATGTGACATGATTGAGACAATTTCTTCCCTTGGGACGCATCTCCTCATTATACCATCCCCACAACTTTTGTACAAATTGGGCTCATCCCAATAATATTGTTTTACATCATGAAAGAATCTTTTCTTCTTGTGAGAATCATAGTCATGTGGAATGATTCCCGACACCAAATAATTGACAAAATCGGCATACCAAGGTGCTTCTACTATGGCAAGGGCAAACAATTGGTCATCGGTAAAAGAATCATCAATGGGTATTGCATTACCCGGATCTTCAATTTCCAATCTTGACAAATGGTCCGCCACTAGATTCTCCGTCCCCTTTTTATCTTTGATCTCAAGATCAAATTCTTGCAACAAAAGGATCCATCTTATTAATCGAGGCTTGGCGTCCTTCTTCAATAAGAGATGCTTAAGGGCGGCATGATCGGTGTGGACTATCACCTTAGACCCCACTAGATAAGAACGGAATTTATCAATGGCAAATACTACCGCCAATAACTCCTTCTCGGTAGTGGTGTAGTTAGCTTGTGCCGAATCCAAAGTTTTGCTTGCATAATATATGGCATGAAGCTTTCCATCTTTCTTTTGTCCTAGGACGGCCCCCACCGCTACATCACTAGCATCACACATGAGCTCGAAAGGTTGTCCCCAAGTAGGAGGTTGCATAATAGGAGCGGTGATGAGAGCTTGCTTTAACCTATTAAAAGCATCCAAACAAGCATTAGTGAATACAAATGGAACCTCTTTTCCTAGCAATTCGGTCAACGGTCTAGCAATGGATGAGAAATCCTTGATAAAACGTCGGTAGAAACCGGCGTGACCAAGGAAACTACGAATTCCTTTCACATTAACGGGAGGGGGAAGGGTTTTAATGACCTCAATTTTTGCTTGGTCAACTTCCAAACCATGACTCGACACTACATGACCCAAGACTACCCTCGATGTCACCATGAAGTGACACTTCTCCCAATTTAAAACTAGACCGGTTTCTTGACATCTTTGTAAAACCTTGGTTAAATTGCCTAGACATCATCAAAAGAGGTACCTACAACGGAAAAATCGTCCATGAACACTTCCATGATGTCCTCAACAAATTCCGAAAAGATTGCCAACATACACCTTT